>CM073499.1:10810000-10870000 GCA_037074585.1 Biancaea sappan | reverse complement strand
GAGAACAAATCTGAACGATTTTTTTCTTTTAAAATCACATTTACGTTTTTAAATTGTCATGTGATTACAGTGTTAACGAATTGAGTTGGTTTAAATTGAACAAAGTGTTATGCGATTGTTTTGTTATGTCGGAATGTTAAATCTTCCTTAGGAATATTTAGTGAGATTATTAAATTTCCACGTTTGGTACATGATTTTAAAAAATCATTTCAAAGAATGTAAAATTTCTTAGAGTCAAACATTTTCACAAAATTGTCTATTTTTAATTCCAATAAGATAAGATAAGAATGATAGATTCTAATATGATAAAAATATTTTACTAACATAAAATTATTACTTTATCCATATTCCGTACTTCTAATGATCAAAAACTAAATCTTTATTTTGGTTCATAACAAATACGGTAATTCTCAATTTGATTTCTTATAAAATTATCTTTTTAATTTGGTCTCTCACATATAAAATATTTATCAATTTACTCACTTAAAATTATTTCTTCAATTTAGTCCTTCACATATGGATATTTTTTAATTTAGCCCCTTACATATGAAATATTTTTCAATTAGTAGCTTATAGAATTATTTTTTCAATTTGGTCATTCACATAAAGATATTTTTTAGTTAGTCCTTCACATAAAATATTTCTCAACTTAGTAACTCACAAAAGTATCTTTTTAATTTTGTCATTCACTTATTGATACTTTTCAAGTTGGTCCCTCACATATGAAATATTTATCAATTTAGCTGTAACATCCCAAATTCTTATATAGGTAAATAAGTGTTTGAAGGACTATTATGAAAAAGAATATTTCTAAAACATATATATATATATATATATATATATATATATATATATATATATATATATATATATATATGAAAAAAAAGAGAAGAAGAGAAAATAAATTTGATATGCAATAGATGAAATTGAAAGAAAACACAAGGAAATGTTGGAAATGATTTTGGGTATCAAATTGAAAAATTTACCTTGAGGACCAAGGACACACTTGCAAGGATAGAAAAATGTGAAGGGTCTCTCTAGAATTTTAGCTAAGCCATTTGAGATGACATTTCATTATTAAGCTACGTAAGAAGGCATACACATGTCACTCCATTACTCTTTTCACTATAGCCTTGCACCAATAGGAGAAGACCACACATCACCCATCCACCTTAGCTTTCTTCCATCCATGTGGCACCACCTAAGCTCTCAATTGCACAACACTTTGATGCCCTCGGCCAGCATAGGAAGTTAGAGCACATGATGGAAAAGATGGAGGAATTTAGGCACATGAGCATGTGAAGCTCTCGACCACATTCCCTTTTGGCAGTAGCACATCATGGGCACCAACTTCTGTAGTGATTCTCGGCTAAGTGCAGAAGAATGTTGGTAGCCACGTGAGAGAGCTTCAATTCCTATGTTATGCTGCTCTTAAACCCGTGGAAGGCTTGGGTGAGTTGTCTTCAAGTTAGGCAGCCACCAAAAACCTCTAAAGGACACCTATGCTTCATCCATGCTGACCAACTTTTGAGCTATCTTCGTGGAGGGTGTGAAACCGATAAAGAGAGGAATTTGGTGCAGTAAAAATATGATGGTCTTCTCCTTTCTCTGCTGCCACGTGGGCACCTCTTATGCCATTAAAATATGACCCTTAGTTGCATTTTCTACTGTCAAAACCGAGAGGAAGAGTGTGAGGTTCTGCTGTCATCAAACCTTGGTTTTCCTTGAGGATTTGGTGTGCAACCCGTGAGCTAATGAACCAGAATTTTTGCCTCTGTTCTACTGCACTAAAACAGAGCAAAAAGTGGAGATATTAGGCAAGTTTGCAAGGTCTTTTCTAGCCAAACCAATAAGCCACCCTTGGGAAACTTTGGTACTGACCAAAGGACCATCTTTACAGTGGATTTGAGGTCCAAAGCACACCTTCACAGCAGCAAAAACTATAACAGGAAAGTGCAGAAAATTTGGAGACAAAGTGAGCTTGGAGTCTCTAGTAAGCTTTAAATCCTTTCTTTTAGCTATGCATGTGTTTTAGAAATAATTAAACATGGCTTATAGAGTCCTTAGATGAGTTTGGGAGAGCCATGCAGCAAGAAGAATGGAAAAACATGGAGTTTAGAGGTATGCATCCATGACAGGGACTAAACTGAATAAAAGCAAAAGTTTGTAGGAATAGTTATAATTTTGAAACAAGATATATTTGTAACCTATAGACTTAGATGAAACTAAATATGGCCTTAGATCATGAAAAAGATAAGGGAAAAATAATTATTGAGGACCTAAGTGAATAAAATGAAAAATTGGAAGGAAAGAGTAAAAATTCTGAAAATGTCCAGATTGAGTATATATGAGATTTTAGTTAAAATTTGATGGAATTTACCAAAATTTGAAGGTTATTTATATGGTTAAAGTTCGCATTAAGGACTAAAGTGAATTAATTCAAGGTTGTTGAGGAAAAAGGAAATAGGGTGGAATTTGAGAAATAAATTAGAAGAAATTTTGGCTGATTATAATTATTTGAATTTGGGACTATGAATGGGATTATAGATATTACGTAATTAATTTTTGAGGCACAAGATTTAATTAATCATGAAATAGTAATTTTAATCTCTTCCTTATTAGGATATTTTTTTAGTTAATTATATTTATTATTTTTAATTAAATTTGAGATTTGAAATAAGATTGCGAGTAATACGTAATTAATATTTAGTGCATAGAAATTTCATTTAAAAATGGAATAGTATTTTAAGTATTTCATATTAGGATTTTAATAGCTAATTTATTTTATCAGCACTTTGGAATAATTTCGAGTGGAATCAGTACAAGATGATAAATTCAGGTAGCCAGTTACATTTCATAAAAGCGCTGTTCATATATTTTGAAATTGTTTTATACTGAAAATAATTTATTGATGAATTATGTGATATTCAACTCTATGCATTGTTATGTATGTATATGTATTATTATGATATTCATGTGTTAAGGCAGTATACACCAAGCATTTGGGGTACGACGGTACGCGCCAATATAAGACTTGCCATGGTTAGGGCGGAAGCAGCTATGAATGATGATGCTAGTGTCAGTCTTGCTGACCTTTGGGCCACAGGATATAATCAGACCCTGGTGGTAGGCACTGACAATAGTGATGACCCTTGGCACAACTTGAGGTGAAACAGACTCTTGTGGTACTAAGACCCAGGGATAATATCTGCATGACAGTGGCATAGATGAGTTGAACTGAATTATGAATGGTATTATGAACTTGCTTTTATGACTAGGAATGGTTCTTGTTTTCAAGATTAACTACTGGCTACTGAGATTTCTATGTCTCATGATTTTGTACTGTATTAACCATTTCCAGGTGCAAATCAAAATGAGAATAGCGGGGTTGCAGCATGGAGTCAGTAGCTGTAGCCTAGATTTTATAATTTTTTGTAAAATAATTAAGACTTAATCTCCAGTGATATGTATATATGTCGAAATGATGGTGATGTAAGGCATGGGATGATGTTAATGGCTCCTAGTTGTTTTTAATTATGGACTTGAGATCTTTGAAATTTAAGGTTTGAGAATTGCCATAATTATTCACTAAGGAACCTTATCTTAAAAATCTTTTATCCTCGAGATAGTTTTATGAAAATTTTGAGGTGTTATATTAGCGACTCATAAAATTATCCTTTCAATTTGATCCTTCACATGTGGATATTTTTCAATTTCACATATGAAATATTTCTCAGTTTAGTCACTCATAAAATTGTCTTTTCTATTTGGTCCTTCACATATGAATATTTTTTAATTTGGCCCTTCACATGAAATATTTCTCAATATAGTAACTCACAAAAATAACTTTTCAATTTTGTCATTCACATATGGATATTTTTCATTTTGGTCCCTTTCACATAAAATATTTCTCAATTAGTAACTCACAAAATTATATTTTTCAATTTGGTCCATCACTTTGTATTTTTTCAATTTGGTCTCTCAAATATGAAATATTTTTCCATTTAGTGATTCATAAAATTATATTTTTCAATTTGGTCATTCACATATTGATACTTTTCAATTTAATCCCTCACAAATAAATATATTATCAATAATTTCCTTTTGTCAATATGTTATCAAGTTGACCCAATTTAACAACAATGTATATGTTAAAATTTGATAGGGTAATTTTGGAAAATTGCAAAATATTCTTAGGAAGATTGACAAGAATCAAGCATAGAAATGTCAAATTCCTAAAAATATAGATAAATATTCACAAGAACATTTGTAATAAATCAAACAAGAGCTTGTCACATTCCTAAGAATCAGATCTTCTGGAATGTGAACATTCTTGAGAATGTAAGATTTCTTATACCAAACACCTTAGTTTCTTGAATCATTGGCAAACTATTTAAATGTATATTTTTTCTGAATTCTTTGAAGAAATAGTAATCAAATAATTTAAAAACTGTTGATCCATTAATTTATATATATATAACGAACGAAAATCAAATTCGACTATTCAATTTTTTCTTATTGAAAACCAATTTAAACTATTTTTTTAAAACTTTAATTTAGGTTTTTGAATTGTCATGTGATTAAAGTGTTCACGGCTTGAGTTGGTTAAAATTTAGTAAGTGTCATGAGAGTATTTGTTACGCGGGAATGTTAAATCTTCCTTAAAAAGGTTTTATGGGAATATTATATTTCTAGGTTTGGTACATGATTTTAGAAAATTATTCCTGAGAATGTAAAATTTTTCTAGAATCAAATATTCTTACCAAACCTATATTTTTCATTCCAATAAGGTGAGGTGGGAATGATTATTGGTAGAAATATTTTTTCTGACCTAAAATTACTATTTTATCGTTATTCTCCACTTCTAATTTTCAATAGCTAAAACTCTATTTTGGTGCATAACAAAGATGATATTTTTCAATTTGGTTTCTTAAAAAATTATCTTTTCAATTAGGTCCCTGACATATGAAATACCTTCACGTATGGATATTTTTTGGTTTAGCCTGTCACATACGAAATATAATTTAATTTATTCATTCATAAATTTTTTTTTCAATTTGGTCCTTCACATGTGGATATTTTTTAATTTGGTCCCTCAAATAAAATATTTCTTAATTTAGTAACTCACCAAATTATCTTTTCAAATTTATCATTCACATATGGATACTTTTCAATTTGATCCTTCACATATGAATTATTTCTCAATTTAGTCACTCATACAATTATCTTTTCAATTTGGTCCTTTACATGTGGATATTTTTCAATTTGGTCCCTCATATAAAATTTTTCTCAATTTAGTTACTCATAAAATTATCTTTCTATTGCGTCCTTCACATATGGATATTTTTCAATTTTGGTCCCTCACATGAAATATATTTCTCAATATAGTAACACACAAAATTATCTTTTCAATTTAGTCTTTCACATATTGATTTTTTTAATTTGGAACCTCACATAAAATATTTCTCAATTTAGTCATTTATTAAATTATCTTTTCAATTAGTACTTTGGATATTTTTCAAATTATTCCCTCACAAATAAATATATTATCAATAATATTCTTTTGTCAATATGTTATCAAGTTAGTCCAATTTAACAACAATGTATATGTTCAAATTTGGTAGGGATAATTTCAAAAAATTGCCAAATATTATTAGATGCATTGACATGAACCAAAAAATAGAAATGTCAGATTCCCAAGAATATAGAAATATATTTCAAAAAATATTTGTGATAAACCAAATATGGGAATGTCATATTTGTTGGATTCACATTCATAATTTTGAAAAATTACCAAATATTATTAGAAATACTGACATGAACCAAACATAAAAATGTTAGATTCTCCAGAATATAGAAAAATATTCTCAAGAATATTTGTAATAAATCAAACATGAGAATGTTAAATTTCTGGGATTTATGTCCCTGAAAATGTAAACATTTTTTAGAATGTAAGATTCTTTGTATCAAACTCCTTAGTTTTTTATATAGTTGGCAAACTAATTAAATGTAATTTCTTTTGAATTCTTTGAAAAAATAATAATGAAATATTTTAAAAATGATAGATCCATTAATTTATATATTTATAACAAACGAAAACCAAATTCACTATACCATTTTTTTTCTTATTGAGAACCAATTTAAACTACTTTTTTTAAAACAAAATTAATTTAGGTTTTTAAATTGTCATGTGATTATAGTGTTCACGGTTTGAGTTGGTTTAAATTGAGTAAGTGTTATGAGAATGTTTTATATGCAGGAAATGTTAAATCATTTTTAGGAATGTTCGATGAAAATATTACATTCTTATGTTTGGTACATGATTTTAAAAAATTATTTTTGAGAATGTAATATTTTTAGGAACCAAACATTCTCACAAAATCATCATTTTTCATTCCCATGGCAAAAGGTGGGAGTGATAGATTCTTGTGCAGCGAGAATTTTTTCCTGACGTAATATTACAATTTTATCCATATTCCTTACTTTTTAATTATAAAAAATTAGATCTCTATTTTGGTCTATAACAAATATGATATTTCTGAAGTTAGTCCCTTATAAAATTATCTTTTTAATTTGGTCTCTCACATATAAAATATTTATCAATTTATTCATTAAAAATTATCTCTTCAACTTGGTCCTTCATATATGGATATTTTTTAATTTAGCCCCTCATATATGAGATATTTTTTAATTTAGTCACTCATAAATTATTTTCTTCAATTTGGTCCTTCACATATGAATATTTTTTTTTAATTTGGTCCTCACATGAAATATTTCTCAATCTAATAACTCAAAAATTATCATTTCAATTTCATTATTTGCATATGGATACTTTTTAATTTGATCCATCACATATGAAATATTTATCAATTTAGTCACTCATAAAATTATCCTTTCAATTTGGTCCTTCACATGTGGATATTTTTCAATTTGGTCCCCTCACATATGAAATATTTCTCAATTTAGTTACTCATAAAATTGTCTTTTCTATTTGGTCCTTCACATATGAATATTTTTCAATTTGGCCCTCACATGAAATATTATTCTCAATATAGTACCTCACAAAATTATCTTTTCAATTTAGTCCTTCACATATTGATATTTTTCAATTTGGTACCTCACATAAAATATTTTTCAATTTTTTCATTCATAAAAAATATCTTTTCAATTTGGTCCTTCACATATGGATTTTTTCAAATTAGTCCATCACAAATAAATATATTATCAATAATGCTCTTTTGTGAATATATTATCAAGTCGGCCCAATTTAACAACAGTGTCTATGTTAAAAATTGATAGGGATAATTTTGAAAAATTTCAAATATCTTAGGAATATTTACATGAACCAAACATAAGAATGTTAAATTCCCATGAATATAGGAAAAATATTCTCAAGAATGTTCTAATAAACCAAACATGGGAATATCACATTCTTGAGAATCACATTATGAGAATATAAGATTCTTTGTACCAAGCTCCCCCTTTAATTGTCAATTTTAATTCCATGAAAAAAGAAACTACGTTTTTTCATTTGATCCTTTATTATTGTTTAAGAAACTTACAGAATAAAATTACTTTTGATCCCATGTATAAAGTAAACAAGCTAAAGATCCCAAGTATAAAATAATTACTGTTTAAGGAACTTACAGTATTTTTTTATTCTTTATAATTTTGAATAAATCAATAAATAAACAAGAAGTAAAAAATAAAACAAAATTCTTGATAGAAATTATTTCAATTGCGCGTTGAAAATCTATTCTTCGCAAATTGTGTGCCATGAGATTGAGAGGGAAAGTGAGAGAGAAAAAAGGTACTAGAGTTAGTAATTGATCATTAACTCAAAATTTAGGATAATTGTTTATTAATTTATTTCCATATAATAAATGTTATATTGTATGGATTAGATGAGGTGTAAAATTAAAAAAAAAACTTAATTTTATTTGCTAATGTACAAATGATATGATACCTTATATTGTCCTTAAAATTTTTTCTAAACCACACCGACAGATTCAATACAAAAAAATTCAAGCTTTTAAACCAGTAAATCGTATATATATATATACGGTAAATATAGGCCAGTAAATCATATTTTGACATTCATGTTTAACAATTAAATATATAGATTACTCTATCCTCTCTTGACATTTTGATACGGCTTGCAGGAATTTTCCCAGTTTATTCTTTGTTAAATTGATTAATTTTTTTACACAATGTGTTACTGTAATTTTGTTTTAACATAGCAGTAAAAAAGGCGTACTCAAAAGCTCCCACATCTGTAGGGTCTGAGGAAGGGTATACTTAAGTAGCCTTACCCTTATTTTGCAAGGATATTGATTCTTTTTTTTTTTAAAGAAAATTATACAAGTTCTATTTTAAATAAAGAACTTGATAGCAAAAAAAAAAAGAATTGCATATAAATTTATTCTTTTTTTCTTGGGACAATATTTCGCAACCCTCTTACAAAAAGTAGTCTACTTAGTTTTGGTTTTGGTTAATAAAGTAATGGGCTCAGCCATCGTTTAAATGATTCGGTTAAGTTGGCTTATTTTAAATTTTATTAAGCAAATAAATAAAGATAACACAATTTTATTTTTAAGTAAAATAATAAAATTAATAATGAGAAAGTGAAAACGAAAAAAAGAATAAGAGACATAGACAATTCTTTAATTTTTTTAAAATAATAAGAAAAAAGAGAACATAAAAGGAAAAGATCACAATGCATATTAAAAACATTTATTTTAAATTGTCGTTATCATCATTCAAATTGAATGTGTTTCAGTCAGTGGAAATGTTGGACGGTGAATGAAAAAGTCTATAAAATATATTTGAATGATATAATCTGAAAAATTGAAGACAATATTAAAGAGAAAGAGTGTGACAAGGAAGAAAATATTTTGCGTAAATAGTTTTGTAAATATTTAAAGGAATATTAAAGATAATATGAAGTGGGGAATAATTAATAAATAATGATTATTTTTAAATTAATGAAAAAATTAGACATAAATGATTTTCTAATTTTGGCCTCTTAATTATTACTCTTCAATAAAGGAAAATAAAATTGTACATATATATATATATATATATATATATATATATATATATATATATATATATATATATATATGTATGTATGTATATATACATGCATGCATGCACTCACGCACTAAATTTCAGAAAATTGAATCATTTTTATATAGTTTGCACATTTGCCAATAGTCACCATATTGGAATTTCATTCTTTTGGTGAGTAAGACCTTTAAGCGACCATGAATTTATGATTTACTATTTTGTGCATATATATATATATATATATATATATATATATATATATATATATATATATATATATTTGACATCTTCCATCTGTGCATTCTAAAAAAAACCTTGAAAATTGATGATGATCTCATATTCATTGCATATGTTATATATACTCTTCCATATTTAAAACTTAGAGTAAATTATTAATTTCGTCCGTAAAAATTTATAATTGTCTCAGTTTAGTTTTTAAAGGAGCAAATATATTAATTTAGTTTCTAAAAGATTGTGTTATATTTCTATTTAGCCTATATTTTTGTCAAAGTAACTTTTTAGCAACAAAGATTTTAAGATCTATCAATGGTAAATTTGGTAATTTAATAATGAAAAGAATCAAATTAAGACAAATATAATATTTTAGGAACTAAATTGAGACGCTAAATCTTTCAAAGATCAAATTAATCAAAAAATTATAATCTTTTAAAGGCCAAATTAATAATTCATCTAAAACTTATTAGGGCCAATCTCTGTCAATGATATTGTGAATCTAATTTCATTATTCCTCCTAATTAAATTTGGTATCCACTGTTTCCCTTTAAACATTTTAATAATGAAATTTCCCAATTCAAATTGATATACCTCACTATAAAAGCCAAGCAACATTATTTCCTCCACATCCCCACATTCAACATACACATATTTTTTCCTTTGGCATTCTAGCTTTTGCCAAAGTACTTCTTCCTCTTGTGATTTATTTGAGCAGTGAGCCCTTATTCTTATTGTATCATCAAAATATGGGAATGGTAACCAAATTTGAAGAAGAGGAAGGCGATGACGACGACTACAACTACAACTTATATGGTGATAACACAAACACATCAGATCAATGAAGTACCAAACAAGGTATACGGTTTGTCTTTTGTTAACCTAATATTTTGATGATGCTTTTTTACAAATTAATTAGATGATGGATGCTAATATGAATTAGTTATGTGAGTTCTCTTCTAACCAATCAATTAATATTTCTTCTCATACATTGTATATGATATATAACTATATTCTCCATGAAAATCAAACCATACACTTTCATTGCGTTTGGTACGCATAAAGAAAAAAAAGAAAGAAAAATAATATGTGAATAAAAATAGAAAGAAAAATAATATGTGAATAAAAATAGAATATTTTTATTAAGAAGATATTATTATCCATTCATATTAAATAAGATTTAAACACTAATTTTAAATAAAAAAACTAAAAATCATTTTTTAATTCAAAATTTCAAATCATGTTTGTATGCTTTCTCCACATATACACATTATGCAACTTTCGGGACATCTTTTTTCTTTTTCCCAATATTCTCAAATGCTCTGCAAGTAATGAACTCACGCCGTGCTTTACTTTCTATCATCTTCATCATCTTTAGTTCTTCACCTTTTATCTTTACCTTCCACTATACAGCTATGCAAGACGATGACCATGGCAGATCTTTCGATGGATGGCAACAGAATGGAGATGATAGGTAGCATCGACACAGTCACATCTTCCCTCAAGAGAGAGACAAAGAGTGATTTTGAGATTCTAAAATTTCTCTTCTCTTCCGACTCTAAAGATCTGCATTTATTTTTTTTTCAATTGGTCAAGTTTAACTGATTTTTAACCAGTGCGGTGATTGTAAAAATTTAAATGTGGCAATAGCTGCACGTACAAACACGGTGCAACCCTTTGACCAGAAGTTTGGAAAGGACATAGCCATATGTAACTCTTAAACTAAATTATCTAAAATGTTGTAAGGTTTGTGTGGATGAGAGCATCTATTACGTCTACCTCATAAAATAACAAGCCACGTAATTTATTTTTAAATCATATATAGTTGGGTTGGGTGTTAAATTATATTATACCACAAGTATGTAAATATTAAATTGACAAAAGTATATTTTTCATTTAAAATATTTGACTTGAATTTTAATTTTATCTTTAATATTTTTTTATATCAATTTTGTCTCATATATTTTTAATTAGTTTCAATTTAATCCTTTAGACTAACTTCAATAATATAATTAATACCAAAAAAAAAACTTCTTCTCTTATTGTCCGATTCTCATTTGCAGAGAGAGAGAGAGAGAGAGAGAGAGAGAGAGAGAGAGAGAGAGAGAGAGAGAGAGAGAGAGAGAGAGAGAGAGAGAGAGAGAGAGAGAGAGAAAAGACAAATTTAATGGTTAAAATAATTTTATTGGTGTGTATAACGTGGCTCCCATGTGTATAATTAGTGGAGTAAGACGAGAGTGACGTTTGAAATCAATTAGAAATTAACTTATAAAGCCAAATTGGCACAATAAAAAAGAACAAAATTAAAATTTGAATTAAACATTAGAGAGAGAAAAGATAATTTTACCTATTAAATTTTGACATAATTTTAAAGTGACAATTAATAGAAAGTGTATGTGGAAATTTAAACAAAAAAAAAAACAGAAATGAAGTTTTAAGAGTTGGAATTGAGAAAAGAATGGGATAACCATCAATTTCAAAATCTTAACGTATGTTTAGAGATGTGAAGGAGACCCACCAATTCAATAATTGTAGTTCCTCATATAAAGATACAGAACAATTCAAGCTTTTAAGCCGTTAAATCACATTTTGACGGATATTTTTAATAATTAAAATAAGTAGATTACTTTATTCTCTCTTGACATTTTTAAAATTTGTAGCCAGAACTTTTTTCACTTAATTAATTTTTTCTACACAATATGAGATTGTAATTTTTTTAATAACAGTAAAAAGTCATTAATGTTAACATTTAATATAAAATTAAGACTTTATGTTTTATATGACAGGATAAATTGTTGAATAATGTTATTATTGAATACACATACGATTATTAAGATATTATTTTTCAGACTGAATACTAAATAATTCAGACTATTTATTTTTTCAATATCTGATCACATAATTTATAGAAAAATTTTTTGTTCAAATAAATTAGTAACTAAACATTTATTGTTAATTATTATCTTTAATATTATATGGTAATATAAAATTTGTTGTTAATGTTTTTATCTTTTTATAATTTAAAATCATATTATACAAATAATAATATGATTTATATTTGTTATATTATATATAAAAATTTGTTCTTATATAATAATAATAATAATAATAATAATAATAATAATAATAATAATAATAATAAGATTTGTTTTAGTTGGCTGAAATAATCTCTCACATTCAAATAAAGCAATGCGGGACCCAAAAACTTAATAAAAAAAAGAAAATCAACTTAATGATATGAAATTTGAACAAATGATATTCAGACTACTATTAAGTGCTGGTCCCTAAACTAGGCCATATTAGCTGATTGGGTTAGGTTGGCATGTTTTAAAATTTATTTTCTCAAAAAGAAACAAATAGAGACAATACAATTTTATTTTTAAGTAAAATAACAAAATTAAAAATGAGAAACTGAAAAGGAAACAAGAATAAGAGATATAAATAATTCTTTAATTTGCAACAAACTGAAAAAAAATAAAGACAACATAAAAGGAAAAGAATGCAGATTAAAAAGCATTTATATTTAAATTTTCATAATCATTCACAAATATCATGCGTATAGAGACACACACACACACATATAGCCAATGAAATTAATGGCAAAACTCTGATTGCCTAACATTAAACTATAATTGAATAGTTACCTGAGATGGAGAGCAGAAGAAAGCATATGACAATTCCAGACAAGAGAAAGGTTTTGGAAACTTAGGTGCCCATATTTTTGTGACAATTTTCTCTTCTCAATTCTTTCTAATTTTAAATTTTTGGTTGAAGGATAATATGATCATTCTTGTAACTGTCCTGCCATTATATATACTATTCAAAATAAATCACAATTAGTGTTTAGGATTTTCTTGGGACTTTTTTTAATTTTTCAACAACAATTAATGAATTGTCTTGGGAGATCACTGGCGACCAAGTCAGACTCTATCTTTCTTTTTACTTATTTAATTTTATTAATTAATAAATTTAAATCTTGCGGTTCACAGCAATCAACTGTAGAATTTAGAAACTTTCAGAAACTTACCAATCACAAGTCATTTATTTTTGACATTATTTAATGTTATTGTTTCTTTCTTTTTAAGAATTAAAATTAGACAACAAATAAACAAAGATTTTTATTCAAACTAGGTAGATTTCCATCCAACCACAACTTTGGTAGGCTCTAGATTTTAATCTTAAGTGTCGAGTCAAGTATACCCTAGTAAATATATATATATATATATATATATTAAAATTTTTCACTAATCATTCATGTGATTGGGGTTTCTTACATCAGCTATAGCGCCCCAAAAACTATCTTAAAAATAATGCAATCGTTAAAGACTAAATATTGATTTATTTGTGAGAGATTAAATTAATAAGATAATTAGTTTTTAACCAAGATGGACCAGTTAGGTTGAGCTGGGCCAACCCAATTTGGATAATTCAATTAGACAAAATTACAAGCAATTCAGTCAAAACTCATGATCTGGTAACTTAGTCAACCTGTCGTTGGGTCTTTTTATTTATTTATTTTTCTACTTATTTTTTTTTTGGCTTAAATCCATAATGTGGGAGTAGGAGCAAATAGGTCTTGGGAGAAATAAAATTCATCATGCTATTGTTATAAAACATAATATGTTATTAATCAAAATTTTATGCAAATCATATTATTATTTTATGTAAAATGATTTTAAATTATGAAAGTTGAACAATGTTAACAAAATTCTTTTATAATTTCATATAATATTAAAAATAACAATTAAATATTAAAAAATAAATTACTTTAATTTATTTTTAAAATTTATTAATTTGGATATAAATGATTATATATATATATATATATATTTTTTATCAAATATGACATTTGCGTGCTAAATTATTTTAGGATGCATTTTTAAAGATGATTTGATTGTGAAATTAACATATAAATTCTATGTTTTACTTTTTTTAATATTTATTTGTGAACATATATAGATGTATATAATTTTTTATTTATTCTCTTGGTTTAACAATTAATCCGATAATCTAACGGTTGGACCATTGTCTCGATAACCCAGCCTCCTGCCTAAGTCAATGACCAAGTTAGTTATTAAAACTATGAATAAGACAGTTCTATGAGGGAGAGGGACTAAATATAAATATATCCATTTATGATGGGCCAAATTAAAAAAATATCCTATTTGTGAAAGACTAGAAGTAAAATTTCAATTGTTTGAAAATCAATAAATCAAATTGAAATTTTTGAAATAACAGAGAGTCCAAAAATATATTTGTCTACAAAATATGAGGCAAAAAATTTGTAAAATTTACATTTTATATAAATCCAATGATGCAGAATTTTTCATGTTTCTCGGACTCAATTTTTGAAACCTAGTCATATTTAAAAAATTTGGGTAAATAGAACAACGATGAATACATACATATATAAATATATTTGGCTAAGGAAATTAATGGCAAAATTCTTACTATCTGACATCAAACTACAATTAGTTACCTGAAGCTGAGAGCCGATGAAAGCATATAATTCCAGAAAAGAGAATGGTTTGAGAAACTTTGGCAGCCATATTTTGTGACAATTTTCTCTATCTTCTCAATTCTTTAGAATTTTAATTTTTTTGAACGAAGGATAATGTGATCATACTTATAACTTGCAAGCCATTACATAGTATTCAAAATAAAAAATATAAAACAGTAAGTGCTTAGGATTGTCTTGGGATTTCCTTTTATTTTTTTCGACCACATTTGTGGTAATCTTCTTTTTTTTTTTTTTATGCATTGCTACGTATATATGTATTCCTTATTTATCTGATTTTGTTTGTTATTAAAGGCACTTTACAATCTACAACTCCATCATCCTTTCATTCCTTTGCTATTTTCCTTTTTATTATTGGGATTCTTATATACCGAAATCAACATAACAAAGTTGAACGTAAATGATATCATGTTCTTTTTTGAAATTTTTTTTTCAATACCCATATAATATTGAAAAAAATAGCATTACTCTCTTTATATTTTAATTTTTCATGCAGACATTTTTTTTATAAAAGTCACGTAATCTAATTTTAAAATGATTGTAGTTTTGAATCCTAAATTTTAAGTAAAAATTGCTAAATTGTCAAAATATAAGTAGTGTCAAATTATTCTTTAGTATTATACCAAAATAAAATAGTAGATTGGTGGTAAAATGCCAATCCAGTTACAATATAGCATTACTCCTCGGCTTGCACTGTCCTTGTCCCAGTAAATCACATCAATATTCTTTACGTTTAATTATCCATAGATTAGTTAAAAAGTTCTCTTTTGTTACTTTTTTTAAAATTTATTTCACAAGTTAAAACAAAAATAAAAAATGATAGACTTTCAATCTTCATATAAACTTTAAATCCTATAGATTCTAGCCGACGTGCCCAAGGGTCATGACGGAGTACATGTTAATTCTATGGGTTGGGTTTAATCTGGTGGCTTATGCTTAATGACTTAAATAGAAAAGGGCCAGTGTCAAATGCAAGGTGTATGAGTCAAAAGTTGCACATTGGCTAATAGCTTAAACTTTTGGTCTAGTAGTAAACGTTTTTGATCATATCGTTTGGTATAAGAGCTAGCACAGTTTTGAGTTCCACGATCGACATGTCCCTAATTATTTTAAGGTTTGAGAGCAAACATTCTCTAAGAGGGAATGAATGATATACCTAAAGGTCATGAATGATTACATGTTGGTTTTGTGGGTCGAGTTTGATCTGGTGGCCCACACTCAATGGTTAAAATAGGAAAGGACCCGTGTCAGATGCGTACTGTATATATCAAGAGTTGCGTCTTAATGAACAACTTAAACTTTTGACCTAGTGGTAAGTACTTTTGATTATATCACTAACATTTATTTTCCTCCCATTATGGAGACTGAAAATAGGAGTTGGTTGGGAGACAAGCAAGGAAGCACTTTTCACCCCCGTCACCCTATTACCATCCCAAAGCAATCCATGGCGTAGCCATTACTTTTGTGAGGCAGATTTTAAAATGTTACGATGACTTATTTGATCCATATCACTGTGGTTTGAATTCAGAAACCGAGAAGAAAATTGAATGAGATCATGATTTTACACACACAAACATCACAAGGGACTCGAAAAGGAATTATATATAACATGAAGACGGTATTATTAAATTATATATGTAGTTTTGAGAGCATTATTAATTCATAGACTGCAAGACAAAGTTAATTCATGGGGCACAACAGCATGTGGCCTGAGAGGCGCGAAATGCATTACAGAAAGCACGCTTAAAGCCCTTTGATAGGCAAAGTTGAGTGCAGTTTGAACCACATGGCCCCAGGCACACCATCCCTGGTTCTGAAAACCCAGTTGCAGGCCCTGCATTAGAATTATTCAACACTCACTCGTCATCACATTGCACTTAAATAAAAAAAGAATTAATTTGTTTGACAAAAGATTAGGAGGGAGAGAGAGTGATAGACCGCAAGTTGTACTTTTTTAGAAAAAAAAAGTAAAAAAAATCTAAACTGAATAAACAAAAAAATAAGATCATATGCATATACATATTTGACCATTGCCTGAGATCAAAATAGATTAGTTACCTGAAGCCAAAATCAGAAGAAAGCATATAAGAATCCCAGAAAATAGATAGGTTTGAGAAACTTTCGTAGCCATTCTTTGACAATTTTCTCTTCGAGTCTCTTTCCAATTCTTTCTTTGAAGGATGTAATGCTCATACTTCTAACCCATTGATATATATATATATACTTATTATTTATGTGGTTTAAAGTGATAAGGATTGCCTTTCGATTTCTTTTATTCTTTTGCAATTACATATGTAGTATCAAATTAACGCGCTTTAACGTTGCTACATATATCATTTTCCCTTGCGTATCTAATTTTTAATTTTACCATTAATGGTATGCATTGTACAATCCTCCTACAACTTTACCATCTTTTCATGCGTCTCGATCTTCTACTTTTCTTACAATTGCTTGTCTCTTTCTAATTCTCAGATGTGCGAATTCAATGGCTACCAATGCTTTATTTTTTTTTAATTTTTTTTTTCTGTGCAATCTACTTGTCTCTTTTTAGCTGTTGGATTTGCGGATCCAACGGCCAACAATTTTCTTTTTTCTCTATGACACATTTTCACTAATGAATTTTTTTTAGACCTATTTGAAGGAAAAAAATTTCAAAAAAGCTCCAAGCTGTCATTTTTTCTTTCAGAAAGACCTATTCCCCTCTCTCAACTCTAAGCTCTTTTTCTACTCCAGTACCTTCATCAAATTATTTACCACATTCTAACATGTTATCATGTCTAACCTTCCTCTCAGGGGTTTAAGCCAAGGTTTAAAATTGCGGTTGCCATTGCATTACGAGTTACTGCGATTGCAGATGTTGCAGATGCTACAATGCGATTGCAGTCATTACGGCCGTGAATGCTTTTTTATTTGCACAAAATATACAAAATATGTATATAATTGTTATAACTTTTAATTTTAAATATATATAACATATTATATCTAATATTTATATTAATTCCATAAATAATATCTATTTTACATCCTTAAATTTAGTTTTAGCCAAATGTCAAATGTGATCTCAAATCTCAAATGTTAATCTAATTTTATTAATTCATAATTTTCTTCCTTATGTCCATTTTTTGTTCATTATTTTTCTAATTATTTATTACCTAAATGATTCAATCTGCAAATCACAAATCTAAGATTTTCTATTTGAGTCATTTAACAAACTATATTCAAATTTCATTTTATAAACAAAAAATATAATTAATCAATTGAAGCAAATAAAAATCTACATTCATGGCCACAGTTTCAGTTAATGAATCCAATGAAATAAAAAATTATAATTAATCAATGGAATCAAATTATCAAACTGTATTCAATTATAATTAATCAATTTAACAAACTATATTCACGCCCACAGTTTCACTTTTCTCCACAAATTCACAACTATCAAATCAAAATATCAAATTATCTCATTCTCAATTCCAGCCCTCGGTTTCATTCACCCACATATCATCTTATGCCGCTATTTCATTTCACCCACAAATCATCTCATATCACATCTCAAAGACTCAGACTCCCACACTCTCACACGCTACAATCAGTCTGACTTAGATTAGACTGTAATACTCCCGAAATTTATATATATATATATATATATATATATATTAGTATGCATTGGAGATCTTTCATTTTCTGTATTATGCTGTTTGGTATCTTATAAATGCAATTATGCTTTGGAATTTCATGAGTGTTGCATTATGCTAAATTATTGTTCCCGTTTGCAGTACTTCGAAATGGAGATGATCTATGTGTTTACGTGGCGGAGAATTTATCCTTATATTTTCATTTTGGGACCAAAATGAGAAGGGGTTTGGATTGTTGTGAATGGCTATAATTAAAATTATTACCTATGTGACCAAGTGAAGTGCTGAAATTATATATATATATATATATATATATATTTTATGTTCGTAGGATTAAAAAAGACTTTTTACAATAGTGCCTATAGTGTGTCACCATACTTTAGGGCTTAATGGGATAAGTGTCTATCAAGAAATGACAAACTTGTAATTTAGGCCACTTTTAAATATATACTCTCCTATCCTACTTCTTACCCCATGACATTCTTCAAAAAATTTGCTAAGTGTTCCCTCATCCTCGCTTGGCACACACACTTACTACATCAAATGCTGAGGTTCCTTCTTTGTGGGTGGATTGCATACTTTGGGCATTTTATTTTTGTTGTTGAGTATTAAGAGGTGAGGAAGCTCTTCCCTTTTTCTCTCTTAATTTCGTCTCTCCCCAAGCCCTAGATATAGAGGCAATTTTTGGTTTGAGTTATGGGTGAATGTTTGGATGTGTTTTTCCTTCTATTCTTCGTCCTTTGGGAAGCTTGGATGGGATTTTGGGTAGATGAACTCTAGCTCTTGAAACACAAAGTATGATGCATAAAAATCACTTTCTTTGGGCATTTAAAATGTTTGGTTTTTGAACTTTTAGAGGTTGGCATTCAAAGCTTTGACAATTGGGAATCTTGAACATGGAAATGGTAAGGGAATTTCGGTAAATTAGGAATAATTTACTCGAGATGCTATCATCGGAGGAGTAGTAGACGTTCAGTGCCCCAACCCTTCTTGCTTTCCAGGGTTGGTGAAATTTTGTAAATTCTTCAGTTGGCACCTTCCTAGCTGCTTTGTAGCCTAATAGGGAAATTAGGAGGGAGTTTTGGTATAGGTTTTGTTTGTGACTTGTAATTCTATTCTTTTGTGTGTGTTTCTACCTTATTCCCTTCAGTGGATGTAAGATGAAATAGAATAGTTAGGAACACATGTGGATGGTCATGTTGTGACCCTTATTTGTGGAAGTATACTGAAATATTAAGTTATCTGATATTATGAATTTAAATGCAAGTTCTCTTGCTTGATTGTTTTATTTACATTCTTTGCTTGGAGTTAGGTCTTGGAATTAGGTTCACAGCCATGGGGAGGACCACCATGTGTCGTGCTGGTCATGTTGGTCTAAGCCACTACAACCGTCGAGTCACTCAAAATTTAATTCGTGGCAACTTGCAGTACAGTGATCGTCCTGAGTTATATTCTCTCAAGGAGCCTTGCTTCTAATTGCCTAATTAATTGTTCTAACACTAATCTACCCTAATTACAGCCTAATTACCACTGAGGGGTGATTGCATAAGTAAGTGCATAAAATAGAATTAAAACACAAAACAAAATAAAAATAGAAATTGAATAGAAATAGAGCAGGAAAAACACTACTATAACAGAACATATATAATCAATCTCTAGTTTTCCTAGAAGTGTAATCATCATTATCCTTTTCTTATATCAACTCTCATTTCATTTATTATTCCAGTTGTTAACTAAGTTTTCTAGAAAATCTCCTAGAACTTGAACATTAAAATTAGAGTTAGGAAGAACTTCACTAACACCTAACCTAATGTAATATGACTAATTAGTCCTAACTGGAATCTTGCCCCACAATCGCATATTGACAACCCAATCTAATCATACTTACTAAACATGCATAGCAATTGTATACATACAAGTCTAGTAAGATTTACCCTCTAATAAAGCAATAAAAATAACAATCAAACCTATACATCGTTTCTAATCAAGAAAAATATATAGAAATGAGAACAAGAGGCAAAGTAAGGATTAAACTGAAATAGGTTAGGTTAGAAACACTTATCTGTTCAAAGCATTCAGATTACATCTTCTAGTTCTACCATAGATTAATTACACAAAGGGTTTTAGCCCTCCATAAGGACTAAAACAAAAATATAGAAAAGAAAATACAAAGAAGCCTAAGTTACAGAAGAAGAGAGGAAGAAGAAAGTGTCTAACTCTTGAAAATGAAGTTTGAAGTTGTTCTAAAACTCAGCCCCCTTGGATGGATGGAATTGCTTTTTTTGTGCTGTCATTTTCTCCATTATGTAATGCATATTATTCAATAGTATTGTGTAGAGGAATTCATGCAAAGGGAAATTACTAGACCGACTTTTGTTGTAAAGTTGACCTGCAATTTTTGCCATTTTGGGTAACTTTTGGATAGCAAAAAAAGGCTAAATGCATGCTGTAATTCAAAATAGAAGTGGGCTCCATATTACCCTATCCTAGTTAGCACCATATCACCCAAAAGTGCCACATCAGCTCCTACATAAGCACCTTCATCCATGTTATCAATTTAGCTCTCTAATTATGAGTTTAAAGCATAATTAGTCCATAATTAAATTACTTCCAATAAATTATAAAACATAATAAATTAGAGAGTTCTCATGAATAAGTATACAATAGGACAAAGATAGGGACCAAAATGTATATAAAAATGCCCAATATCACACGTGCCTGAGGGTGGGTCATGATAATTAGATCCTTCATGGCTTCACCTTCACTAGTCCACTCGAAGTCTCTAACTCTCTCACTCTCAATGTCTCACAGAACCACACTATTATCTCTTCTCTATTCTCAGTTTTCGCTTCAACTTCACAAGGAACAATGAAGCACGAAGGACAAATGACAATGAAGGAAAACAGGGGATTGAACCATAATGACTTACAACCACTGCCTACTAGGTCTGGGTTAGTTGGTCTTACCTGAGGTTTGACCGGTGACGGTGAGGCAAGAATTGAACGAGAATGATGAAGGCAACCCGAGAATAGAACAAGAAGCCAAGAACGATGAAGGACGAATATCGGAAATGGAGGAAAACATAGGAGAGGTCATGAGAATGACAAAGGATGAGCTGGCAATGGCAATGGAGAATCCAACAACAAAGGATGAACTACAAGCAGCGAGAGCTAAAAGTGTGATTTGCTTTTTTTTTTTTTAAACCTTTTTAAACACAAAAAAGCAACGAAACGACGTTATGGCCACAATGCCATTATGTTGCGACACATATTTGAGAAATTAAGTCAACCCGCAATTGTGGTGGATGAGGCTGTAATTTATAACCATGGTTTAACCTATACTGACCTTTACATTGCCCCAACTCGAATATTTGGAGTTCTAGAACACCCATCTCTCCTGGGCCACCTAACATTCATCACAGAACCAGATGCACTTCCGGTATCCAACAAGTGGTTTGTGTTAAACCACTAAGCATACAAACAGTTACATACCAATTTCATATACATAAACTATGTTTTATCCTTAAGTTTACTAGGATGAGACTTTCCCTCATCCTCCTCGAACCCTCATTTATTCTCACGCAACATGCAACCAATGAGTTATAACAACAATTTCACATCAATTTATTACTTCACTCCGAGCTAACATTATCGTTCCTCCTAGGCTTGCTCAAAGAGAAAGTGCCCCAAGAGGTTTTGGAAATAATCCCTAGAGATTCCAATATGAAAAGAAGGCAAAAACATGTTAAATTATGAGGGAAGAAAGCTTACCAACTGTTGCAGCGAGAATCCCACTACTACAGCGTTTAAACACAGAAACTGAATGGTGCTCATTGCTTATTGCCGCTACAGTGCCAACTTTAAGCAACAACCTACAGAGATGGCCGTTACAGCCCTCGTTCCTACTGCTGCATAGGTGGCCATCAAATCTGGAGCAAAAACACAACGAAATGCACCAAGCATGCCAAATCTCCCCTTACTTCATTCCAAACCAATTTATCACTCAAATTCACATTATGGGTCATCAAAGATGCATTTTTAACTCCACAAAAACACACAAAAGATACATCATTAAGCTTGGGTTAAACTTCTACTCATGCATTCCCAAATTTTCTCTATTTACCATTACTTGCTTAAATTAGTTCATACCATTCTCAAATCTCAAAGCTTAAGAATCATGAAAACAAAAGTTTGGAAACACAAATCATCAACAACACCCAAGATTCCTTCAACATTTCAACCTAGGGTTTGTCTATGTGAAAATAGAGAGAAAGATAGAAATCATCCAATTACCTCAAATTCTAGGGCTTTCCAATGTTGAAGAAGTCCAATGGAGACCGCAATCTCGTTGGAGATAATGGTGGAGGTGAAGATTGATGATGGGTTATGGTGGAGAAAGTGGATGTGGCATGAGGGAGGAGAGAACTATAAGAGAGACGATGGATAGAGTGAATGAGGCATGTATGTGTACTGGGCTAATGTGTGGGAGTTTTATGAGTATGAGTCCCGTTTACTCATTTGACCTTCTATACCAATCAAGATATTATGAGTTCAAGGGCAATCTGGGAATTCCACTTTAAAATAATCATAATGACTCCCAAACCACATCTTTGTAAAACTATCACACCGAGCACAAGCCAAACACATATTTACTAAAATTTCCATTTAAACACCATCAATAAATTTTTATTCACTTTAGTCCCTCTCAAAGGTCTGCAAGTATAAACAAGCTTCCTCCAACCTCCCAATGCAATAATTCCCATTATCTTTACACCTTAAAGCATGTTTTCATTGAAACCCACGATCCTCAATTACTTTTTCCCCTTAGCCCTTGCTTAAGGACTTATTTGCACAAGATTCACCCATCATCCACCAACCTTACTCCGACTCATACCAATGCAAACATGTACATCTCAAGTGTACCTAAAATTCTTGTCTGTTCTCTTCATCCAAGAGGATGCCACATATGCTTTCAGCTTACCTTGGTACCTTACTCGAACCCATACACACATACACCAAACAACCTTCATAAGCACTTGCTAACCGACATGTTACAACCACAACTCATTATGGCTACAACCACAAGGCCTTATACTTAGTCCAAACTGACATTCCAAGCTTTAGAATCCCTCGATTTTCCTTTAGCATATATACCTAGAAGAAAAATTTTTGCACATGCAAGAATGAACTCTCTTATCCAACTTCATAATACCTCGGCTATTACACTAACAGAGGCACTCATATCTAGTTAGTGAAACTCGGATGACACTAGCAAAGACTATTGTAGTGGTGGCAAATGGCAAGCGTAGGTGGTTATGGCAAAAGAAAGAGGGGAAAAACAAACCAAATCAGTGAAAACCCTCTACCTTAACAACAACCGTTGAAGGCATTTCTCTATGCACTACAAAAAAATTGACTTTCGGTGGCGACTAAAGTCGTCACCAAAAGTCTAAAAGTTGTCACCAAAGGGTCTTTGGTGGCGACTATAGAGTCGTTGTTGAAAGTCTTGTTGCTGAACCGAAAGTCACCTTTAGTCGCGACTCCAGTCGCCACCAAAAGTTATCTTTGTCGCAAAAAAAAAGTTTCATAACTAAAAATAACTTTTTGTAGAGACTAAAGTCACCACTGAAAGTCATCTTTAGTAGCGACTTTTATAAGTCGCCACCAAAAGTCATTTGAGTATATTATTTGTCCCGGATTGGCCCGACAGGTCAACTCGAGACCTAACAAGTCGGTCAAGACTCGTGCAGGTCTTGGCCGGCCCACTGACTAGCAGTCTCGAGGTGACTCGATTTTTTGTTTGTGCAATATTCAAGTTTATTTGAAATTAAACCAAACACATACATACCTGAGATTCAAACCTGAGTGTCTTTGCTTGAACCATGTGTGTCTTACCATCTTGCCACCACTTCATTTGTATTATATAAGAGCAAAATATTATATATATATATATATATAATCTGTTAAAATTATTTTAAGCCTAAAACCTAGCAAAACCAAAATGGAAGAACATCTAACTTAACAAAAAGTAAATATATTATTACTAAAAGATTAAGATAAGAAAAAAATATAATTATATTTATATAATTACTTGGTGTAAAGGTCTTACTTTTGGTAGTAACTTTGGGAGTCGCCACTAAAAGTCCTACTTTTGGTGGCGACTTTTGAGAGTCACCACTGAAAGTTTAAGATATTTTAATTTTACGAAAAAAAAATTGACTTTCGGTGGCGACTATTGAAAGTCGCCATTGAAGGTCCTACTTTTGGTGGCGACTTTTGAGAGTCGCCACCGAAAGTTTAAGATCTTTTAATTTTACAAAAAAAAATTGACTTTTGGTGGCGACTATTGAGATTCGCCACTAAAAGTCACACTTTTTGTGGCAACTTTTGAGAGTCGTCACCAAAAGTTTAAAATCTTTTAATTTTAGTCACAACTGAAAGTTTCACTTTTGGTGACGACTTTTGAGGGTTGCCACTGAAAGTTTCACTTTTGGTGATGACTTTTGAGAGTCGCCACTGAAAGTCCCACTTTCGGTGACAACTTTTGAGAGTCGCCACCGAAAGTTTAAGATCTTTTAATTCTAAAAAAAAATTGACTTTCTATGGCAACTTTTGAGAGTCGCCACCGAAAGTTTAAGATATTTTAATTTTATGAAAAAAAATTGACTTTCGATGACGACTATTGAAAGTCGCCACTGAAAGATTTACTTTTGGTGGCGACTTTTGAGAGTTGCCATTGAAAGTTCTACTTTCGGTGGCAGCTGTCGTTACTGAAAGTTTGACTTGTGATGACGACTTTTAAAAGTCGCCACTGAAAGTTAGGCTTTTAGTGGTGACTCTTAAAAGTCGCCACCAAAAGTGAGGCTTTCAGTGACGACTCTAAAAGTTGCCACCAAAAGTTAACTTTCAGTGACGACAGTAAAAGTCGCCACCAAAAGTTGACTTTCAGTGACGAATCTAAAGGTTGCCACCGAAAAGTCGTCACTAAAAGTCAGTTTTTATATGCAATTTTTATAGATGGTTACAGAAGATATCAGGCATTTTTATATGTAATTTAGTCCTTATCTTAGTCCTTTTTGCCTCTTAAATTTTATAAACTCTTTAATTATATCACTTTTTGGTAATTACTGGGCCTAAAATAATTATAGAATTAATACGTTTCAATTTCATATTTTTACAAGCTTAATATATTAGAGATCCATTAATCATTGTGCTTGATTTACTGATTTAATAATCAATGAGTAGACTTACTGACTAGGATGCCACATGGACATCTTTGATGATGTGGCACTGACTGGGCATTGATTTTTCTAACATATTGTATTTTTGGTTTGTTTGTTGTATATCTTATTTTTGAGTTCTGTTTGTTGTTTTTTTGCCTCTAACTTGTGAAGAGTTTTTTCAAAGAAAATTATAATTTTATGAGATACTTGATTTTTGGTTGTTTTTCATAAGGTGGTTATAGAAACATCAGTAGAAGTGTTGTATTTGTGTTTTCTTTGTAGATTTCATCTTCTAGTCTATATTAAGGTTTGTCAAGAAGAATTAGAAAGTTTTTATCCAAAATTAGATAGGCCTTTTTTATAGGCTAGTTAGAGTTGTTATGTTAGAAGTAGTGTTGTTGGATAGAATTAGAGTGTAATTTTTGTTTTGAGGTTGCTTCTAGTAAGTCAGATTAGGACCTTGACCATGGATCCATGTAGCATTGAGAATAACTTTGAGGACTTAGCATCCATAGTGAGGTACTTAACCCTTAGCCAAGATCAAGAGCCACCACCCCTTCCTCCCTCTCCTCCATTTGTGAGTGGCTTAAACTCCTTCACCACATATAGGACATACCAATGTCCACAATTCTTAGAAAGTACAGAAGAGTCCTATATAGGAGTCTTTCTTGGCCAAATGCAATTTCAACAAGATCCCTAACAGTCCATATTTGAATGTGTGATTCAAGATTTGAGGTATGAGAGTTTATCTGACTTGCTATATTAGAATGAAATTGATGCTCCTTTCCTTAGTGAGTTACCTTCTCCAGCAACCCCTAGGGAAATCAAGCCAAGTTTGGAAGACTTGGTTAATTAGTTGGCCACAAACACCCTGCGGTTTTATTAGCAAACTAAGATAAGCCTTCAGAGTTTGAAAACTCAAATAGGCCCACTTTCTAGCACTATTGATGAGTTGATTAATCAGGGGTTTGATAGTAGTCCACCTTTTCCACTTATGGCCAACTTAGGAGCTAATGATAGTGCCATTTCCTTGAACAATGGCAAAGAGATAAATCGTCTAGCCCTCCAACCTGAATTATAGGAATTAGAAGAGCTAGATAGGTAAAATAGGGACTCCTCTTCCTCAAGTGGAACAAGTAAGAAAAGTGAGTATGAAGAAGTAGATAAGGATAAGTTCCATTTCCTTTATAGAGCATCACTTTCTCCAAATAAGGCTACCCAACCTGAGGTTGCTGAACTTGAGCTAGAAAAAGAGATAGAGCACTTAGGAGAAAAAGAGGTAGACATAAAAATGTTGGAGAATGAGTTTGTGGGAGATTTTAGTTTTGATTGTGACTGTCATAATTGTCATGCATGCATTGAAATAGAAAAAGCTTTGAAACTTGGCAGTTATGATCGTGATTTTATTGAACCTAACTTGAATGCATATGTACTTGAATCTGAATTAAATGCATTCACATTTGAATTTGCATCTAATTCTACATTTGCATATGATTTTGCACCTGTACCTGAATTCAAGGCATTTGAATTTGAATGTGCATGTGCATGTGCATCTGAATATGACTTCAATTCTCCCTTTGTTTCTATTGTAAGTACTGATTCTATTTCTGTTGTTTTTAATTATGTTTTTTATTTTGTTTCTAAGTTAGCTTCTGTTTTAGATAGTAATTTTGTTTTAGATAATGGTAGATTTAATTTCCATTTTGTTTTGAGTAGGAATTTTAATTTTGATATTGTTTTAGAGAATAGTTCTCTTTTTATTTTAAAGTGTGATTTAGTTAGTAGTTCTTCTTCTTTCTCTTTTAGCTTTTCTTTTTGTTCTTACCCCTCTATGGCAAGCGGAGCTTCTTCTATTTTTCTTCAGGTTGGTGACAGTAAATTAATTCTGTCTACCATCTAACCTGCAGCTGAGAAAAGCTTCTGGAAGAAGCCAGCGCCACGCAATTGAAAGACAAAGAAAAGGCACGCTACCACTATTAAGGTTGTTTCTTTTTCTTTTTTCTCTATTTTATTTTCATGTCCTCTGATTTTCTATGCTTTGATGATATGTGCTGATAATTGTTTACATTGAGGACAATGCAAAATTTAAGTATGGGGAGGAGAATGAAATGGTCTTAGTTTTTTAATTTTCATGCAGTTCTAAAATTTTCTTGCTTTGTTTTTTATGTGCTTTTTATTATGTTTTTAGCCTCTTTTCTGCACTTTTTGGAGTATTTGGCATATGTTTTTGGTGCAGAATTTTAGCATACTTTTAGATTAGTTTTTAGTGTTTTCTTTTTGGTGTTTTGAAGAAGATTTGGTGTGGAAATATGCTTGATGAAATAGTTTAGATTTGAATAGTTTTAGCATGATGATATCTAGTATTTTGTATACATTTTAATCCCTATCTTAGTCTATTTGCATTTTAATCTATGAAAATTTTCTAATTTTATTACACTCTATGATTTATTGGGTCTAAATTAGTTTTGGATGGAAAATGAATTATTTTCATATTTTAGGACTTAAATTATTAAATACTCAATTTAATCTATTTGGGTATTTTACAGAAATTAATTTTGGAGAACTCTTATTGATGTGGTGCTGAGGTAGACGTTTTTGCTGACTGGACGCTACTTCATTGCTGACTTGGTGACATGGCGTGTGGGACCCACTCAATTAGATGTGTTCATCACTTTTTGGCATGCATGTACCTCCTCTTTTCCCCATTCTTTGCTGAAAATGGAAGCTTCCCTTCTTCTACCTTTTCTAAACCAAGAAAGTATGTTCTGCTGCCCTTAATTCATGAATGTGCATAAGCATTTCCGACCTCCTTTGGCAACAGCAGAATAACAACACTTCAGCACTTTTTAAAAGTCAACTTGAGGGCATAAAAAGAGAATATTTCATATGATGTAAAAGGAGCTTAACCTAGTTTTGAGTTTCAGATTGTATTCTACATACTTGTAACTTATCAAAATTCGTAGGTCTCTTTTCCTCTATTTTTCCCTCTTCTATTTTTGGTGATTTTGCTCTCATGGGGGGCTAAAATCTCTTTGTAATTAGTCTAGGTTGGAACTGAAGTTGTAATTTGAGTTCATGTACTTAATAAGTATTGTTATATCTATTCCATTTCCATTTCTTCTTTACCTCTGGTTTATGATTTATGTTGTTCTGGTTAGAGAAGCATTTTCATTTTCTGGTTTTATACTTTTCATTTGAGGAGTTGTTTACTGTTTTTGGTTGAAATAATAAATGAAATGGAAATGGTATGTAATGTTGGTTACCTTGCATGAATTTGATTACATTTGTTGAGTTACACTAAGATTATGCTGAAGCAGTTTTTCGTGATCATAACTTGGTGTGATTTAGTCTATAAGTTCTTATTAGACACTTTATTATATAATCAGATAATGGATAGAATAAGGACTTAACATCTGAAGAGAACTAGGAATATTACACCTTTAGGAAAAACCAAGGCTGGTTGCATCTTCTGTTTTGCTGTCAATATTTTCTACTACTGTTTTATAGTCTATTGTTTTATTTTTTTGCAATTGTTCTGTCATAACAAACACCCTCCATTTATGTGTTCTGTTTTTAGTGTTTAAGCTTTAGAACAATTAATTAGAGATTAGAAGTGAGGCTTCTTGAGTGAATACGACTTGAGGATCACTTTAGTGCAAGATTGCCACAAATTTAATTTTAGGCTATTCAGCATCGTAGTGGCATAAACCATATAATTAGAATTTAATCTTGCTTTTCTCTGGAGTTCAAGCTCAAATGGCAATAAATTTGGTATCAATAAATTTTTAGTAATAGTCTTTAAACTATGAGGATTTAAATCTTGATTGCAAAATGATATTCTTTCTTATTGTATGTATTCCTATCATGAATTCTCACTCTAGAACTTGTCTTGGATCTTGGTTGAGACTAAATTTTATAGGTGCATGATTTGGAGATGATCTAGACATTTCTTTGTGACCATTTTTAGCTAAATAACCATCCCACATGCGTTATTTCCATTGTGTGCCGTTTTGTGCCTTGTCCACTTTCTTTCTCGTGTCTTTTCCACCACTTTTTCCTCTAAAATCAAAAATTTTGCTACCCAATTTGAGATGTGAAGAGTTTTTAAATTCTGTAAAAGAGATTGATGTGCTTTTATGATGTGAATTTTCGGGTAGATTTGAAATGAATGGTTGTCTCTCCCAAGCAAAAAGAAAGAAAAAGAATGGCCATTTAAGAAGAAATATATGAAAGAATATATATATATATATATATATATATATATATATATGATGACGTCAAAAATGCAAAAGATAAAAGAAAAGAATAGAAAAGAGAAAAAAAATGAAAAAAAGGAGTTGATAGAATTTTGAGACCCAAATTTTGTTTTTATTCAATCTGTTGTACACTATAGTTAATGCTCTTCATGTTCTCAAGTTGTTCTCTTTCATTTTTCCAAATTGTTTCCACACTTTATTCTTGTATTTCTTCCATTCTTTCCATTATTTTCCACCTAACATTACAACCTTATTAAGTCCTTTTGATTTAAGCATACATGTGAATATGAGTAGTAGAGATTTTAGATGCTTGGTAAGCTTATGATAGTGAATTTTATAATAGGTTGAATTTGAGTGATTTACCCTAAACACTTAAGTGAATATAGAGTAAAAACATCTCTTGTGAAAGGCTAATTAATTTAATTCATTTTTATCAAATTAAATTGTCATGATGCTTGAATTTTAAAAATTTAAGATTGAATTTCTTTAAGTGTTAAATTCTTTTCAAATTTAGATTATTCATTTCATGCATGTTTTCCACACTTTCCTTTGGTGTACTCTTTTGGTGTTCTGAATATGATTTTGCCCAGCAGTGCAAAGGGCTAAGTGTCGAGGATTTTTTATCGGACATTTTTATATGCAATTTAGTCCCTGTCTTAGCCCTTTTTGCATCTTAAATCTTGTGAGCTCTCTAATTATATGATATTTTGGTAATTATTTGGTCTAAAATAATTATAGAATTAATATATCACAATTTCATATTTTTATGAGTTTAATTGATTAGAGCCCTATTAATCCTTGTGCTTTATTTACAGATTTAACAATTAGAGAGTAAACTTACTGACTTGGATTCCACATGGATGCATTTGATGATGAGGCATTGACTGGGCATTGACCAAGCTGACTGGACTAGTAGGGCCCACATTTATGCACTATTATAGTTTCTTATTTTGCACAGTAGCATAGTCCCCAATAAAAGCAGCAAAACAACATGCATACAACAGTAGAAAAAGCAGCAGAAAATAGAAAGATAGTCTAGCAGAAAATAGAGAAAGGAACAACACATAAAGTCAAAGAAAAAAAATACATTTTCGTCCCTAGGGCTGTAGCAATGTTAAAGGACTCCATCAGACTTCATTTTCCTTGTTGAAGACCTTCACCTTCTTCTAATTTTTGTAGAATTTCATAGTACCCCATTGTATTTTCTTCTCTATTTTTGTGTGTTTTGGCCTACATGGAAGGCTAAACATTATTATGTAAGTAGTCCATGGAAGGAGCTGGGTTTGTAGCTTAAGTCCTCATGCATAGATAAGTTTTCTGATTTATAAAATTCTATTTCATGTTCATCCTTATTGAGCCTCTCTGTTTTGTGTTCATTTCTATTCTGATGTGAAAGATTTGAGCATGAATATGTTTTTAATGTGTTATTTGAGGAATGAACTTTCTTTGTATGTATGCAGATGTTGTGTATGTGTAGTAAGTTGGGACGAAATAGCATATCAGTATGTAGTTGCGGGGCATTATTTAGGTGAAGGCTTAATCAGATTGCATACGGTTAAGTATTAGTGAAGGTTTTCCTAAGCTTGACTTTTGTGTAATCTAGTTCTTAGAGATCTCTAAGAAATTTTAGTTTGATAACTTAATGGTAGAATTGAATCAGAAATTAATTAAGGGTGGAATTATGATAGTTACAATTCCCAGTGAAACTATAGATTGATTACAATTCTATTCTGTGTTAGTATAATTTTATTTCTATTCTGTGTTCTGTTTTTGTTAGGATTGTGTTAAGTTTTTTGGTTTTAATTATGCAATCACTCCTTGTAGTAATTAATAGTCTAATTAGGGTTAATTAATGAAAGAATAATTAATTAGGCAATTAGAAGCAAGGCTCTATGAGAAAATACGACCTAGGATGATCACTATACTGCAATATACGAATCTAATTATGGGCGATTCAGCAATTGTAGTGGCACAAACCAGAATTTTGATGCTGTTGTCGGGGAGCAAATTTGTTTCTAAATCACCTAATTAGTTGTTTATTTATGTCTTTGTTTGATTTTAAGTTGTTTAGTGTTTAGTGTTGTTGGAAGTGGTTTACGAGTTTTTGGTTTTTTGGGTTATCGATTACTATTCATGCACTATTCATATTTGGCAAAGTAACTCCAATTGACTTGAAAACAGATAGTCCACTAAATTTAGGCATTCTGAGTAGGACTCTTTAGACGATTACATCACTCGGGAGCCCCATCCTATTTCGGCCAAATTCCAACATTTAAACCCCTTTTTCTATTTTACAATGTTTTACTTGATTTTTCTAATATATTGTATTTTTTGTTTGATTTTTGTAGATCTTATTTTTGAATAAATAATTTTTGAAAATATTAAAAAAAAGATAAAAAGTCAGAGATAGAGACGACGATGAGAGTAGAGGGAGAGGAAGACAACAGTGAGAGTAGAGAAAAAGCTTACCATTGCAAGACAGAGACGATAGAGACTGGAGATAGTTTAGGCGCCCCACAAGATAGACAGAGACGATGACAAGATAGAGACAAAGATGATGATAAGACATAGACAGAGACAACTACGAGACAACTGATAGAGATAGAGACGGAGACGGCATGAACAAAGGAGACAAAAATGGTAGGAATGATAGAGATGGAGACGACGAAAACTAGGAGACTGATGATAGTGAATGTGATTTGGGACTGGGAAGGATGGGAACGACACACTGATTGTGATTTGGGATTTGGAAATTGAGTATTAGGGTTAGGGTTTTGTTTTTTTATTAAATTAATTTAAATTATAAAATTACTAAAATATCTTTATATATATATATGAAAGGGCATTTTAGTAATTTTAGTAAAATTACTCAAATGCCCTTTGGGGATGGGGACCCCACAAGATAGGAAGTGTAATCCTTGTCTTCCTTGTCGAAATACTGATGGGAAAAATTTTCCCTTGTCCCTGTCCTCGATGATAAATAATCCACACTCGCTCGCAGGTACTCGAAAGTGGGGAATTCCACCACCATCACTTGATAGAGATGACATTTTGCCACCATCTTAGAAAAAAAGTATGCATAGTTTGGTTTTAGTTAGTAAAGTGGTAGGCTAAGGGGTTATTTTTTATTTTTTTTTAGGATTAAGATATGTGAATTTGAATATACATATAATTATTAAGATATTATTTCAGAATATGAATATTGAATAATTTAGACTAGTTTTTTTCAACATCTAAACACATATGACATACAAAAAAATTATTTTCGAATAAATTAGTAACTAGACATTTTTTGTTAATTATTATTTTCAATATTATATGATATTAAAAAGAATTGTTAATGTTTTCACCTTTTAACAATCTAAATCTAAAATCATATTTTACAAATAATAATACGATTTATATTTGTTATATTATATATAAAAATTCACCTTTATATTATAATAATAATAATAATAATAATAATAATAATAATAATAATAATAATAATAATAATAATAATAATAATAATAATAATAAGATTTGCTTTAATTGGCTGAACCAACATCTTGCATTCAACATAGTGCAAGTTTAAATTTTTTCAGGGCTCCTTTTTAATATCCAAATAAAGCAATGCAGGACCAAGGGCTTAATTAAAAAAAAAGGAAAGAAACTTAAGGATATAAAATTTGAATGAATGACATTCAGTCTTGTGTTAAATGGATACAAATGCCCCCTAAACCAGACCAGATTATATGATTGGTTAGGTTGGCCTGTTTTAAATTTTATTTTCTCATAAATAAACAAATAGAGAGAATAAAATTTTATTTTTAAGTAAGATAATACAATTAATAAGGAGAAAGCAAAAATGTCCTTTTTAATATCCAAATAAAGCAATGCAGGACCAAGGGCTTAATTAAAAAAAAAAAGGAAAGAAACTTAAGGATATAAAATTTGAATGAATGACATTCAGTCTTGTGTTAAATGGAAACAAATGCCCCCCTAAACCAGAACCAGATTATATGATTGGTTAGGTTGGCCTGTTTTAAATTTTATTTTCTCATAAATAAACAAATAGAGAGAATAAAATTTTATTTTTAAGTAAGATAATACAATTAATAAGGAGAAAGCAAAAATGAAAAAAAAAAGAATAAGCGACATAAAATATTCTTTAATTTGCAAGATACTAAAAAAAACATTACATAAAAGGAAAAGAATGCACATTAAAAAGCATTTATATTTAAATTTTCATAACCATCACTGAAACTGAATGTTTTAGTAAGTGGAAATGTTGGAAGGTGTATAACAAAGTCTATCAAATAATTTTAAATTATAGAATCTAAATAATTAAAGTCCATAATAAAGAGAAAGAGTGGGGAAAAAGAAGAAAAGAAATGGCATAAATTATTTCCTAATTTTGTAAATATTTAAAAGGAATATTAAAGAGAAATAATTAATAAATGATGATTATTTTTAAAATAAAGAAAAAATACTAATAAATGATTTTCTAGTTTTTCAAATTTTGGAAAGGAAGATGATTTACACCCACGCACATACACGCATATGTATTACATGTTTTAACATATAGTATTTTGTTTGTACAGTCCTAGCCGAAAGAAAAAAAAAAGAAAACTAATTATGGTTATTAATCCTAGCCTCTTATTACTCTTGAATAAAGAAAAGAAAATTTATATGCATTGAATTTCAGAAAATTGAATCACTTTTATATATTTTGCATATTTGCCAATAATCGTCATATTGGAATTTCATTCTTTTGGGTAAGTCCTTTAAGCCACCAAGAGTTTATGATTTACTATTTTGTGCATTTTTTACATCTTCCATTATGCATTCCTTTTTTTTTTTCTCTCAGCAAAATCTTAAAAATTAAAACTTAGTGGGGCCACACCCTTTAATAGTATATTTGTGAATCTAATTTCGTTATTCCTCCTAATTAAATTTGGTATGCGGTTTCCCATTCAACATTTTAATAATGAAGTATCTCATTTTAACTTGATATAGCTCACTATAAAAAAACAAGCAACATTATTTCCTCCACATCCCCACATTCAACATACACATATTTTTGCCTTTAATTTGGCATTCTAACAATTTTGCCAAAATATTTCTTCCCCTTGTGATTTCATATTTGAGCAGTGAGATCTTATTCTTATTGTATCATCAAAATATGGGACTGGTAAACAAATTTTAAGTAGAGGAAGGCGATGACGAGGACGACAACTACAATTTATATGGTGATAAGACAAGCATATCAGATCAGTGAAGTACCAAATATGGTATACCGTTTATATTTTTGTTAACCTTATATTTTGATAATGCTTTTTTACAAATTAATTAGATGATGGATGCTAATATGAATTAGTTACGTGAGTTCCCTTCTAGCCATTAATTAAGTTTCCTTTACATACAATGTATTTGATATATAGCTAGAAATATCCTAGATGAAAATTAGGGCATACGGTTTTGGAAAAGTATTGGTGGCAGTTCCAATGCTTTTCAAGAGGACGCGGCTTCTCTGCCATGCTTATTAGGAAAATCACTATGATATTCTTCATGATAGTCATTTGATGGAAAAAATGAGCAAGCGAGATCTCAACTTACCTTGAATCATATGAGCTGTTGGATTGATGCGATTTAATGGCCCATATCGCTCCTTTTAATGAATAAATGCCGTGTTTCAGTGCTTTTTTATTTTTGAAAAAGTGCTTTATTATTTAGACTGTTGGTTCATGTCGATCCAATGACCTACATGATTTAAGCTAAGCTAAGATCTCAATAAAATAGCATAATACTTTTCTTAATAAAAAGAGCAAAGAAACGGCGTCCCTTCAAGAGAGGCCTGAAGTTGAGTGCATATGTTACTAACCCTAACATAATATGATTACTTTTATGTTTTTTAAAGTTTAAAATAATTAACGCATACATACAAACATAATTACATATATATTAGATATAATCATGGGACGAAAAATTGGCTCCCCTTAAAAGTCTCAAAAAAGAAATACGAGAGGGTTTTGGAATTATAAATATATTAAAATAAAATTACATATTAATTTAAATAATAAAATATTATATATATATATATGATATAAATTGTATATCATAGTATTTAAAATATTCTGTATACATGTATACATATGTAATATTAAAAATGTATCATATATATAATATATATCTTTTACATTTTATTAAAATATAATATATAATTTACCCATATAATTTAGATACTTGACTTGTTGCTCGATTATTTATCAATGTATTCACGTTATATAAAATGTAGTATCAGTTCAATATGTATTACTCACGAATTTGTAAGTTATGCTATATTCAAAGAATTGTGATACATTTGTATAATTGTTATAACTTAAATTGCCATATACTTTAATTTTAAATAATTAAATGAGAGAACTCATTTATCATTTTTAATTCTATCATACATTTTAATTAAGGCCCTTTATTTAATACTACATTATGAATTTGTTACAAATATGGGTCCTAATTAAAAAGGGACCGAGACCATATTCTATGTGTTGTCATGCACAAAATTCCTTGACTCATTTTTTAACAAGCCCCACCCATGATCACTTCTAATTCATATATACATAGATTTTGTGCCTCTTTTTTTATTCAAATCCAGCTTGATTTATTGTTGGTTTCTTATTTGTAACTTTTGATTCATATGATCCATTATATATTGGTGCAGTGGTGGTAGGAATTTAATTGTGGCAACAGATGCACAGCCAATGCACAAACCTTTGACCAGAAGTTCCATAGGTACATAGGCATATGTAACCCTTAAACTAAGTTGTCTAAAGGGTTATCCTATGTGAGTTGTAAGGTGTGTGTGCATGAGAGCTTCTACTGCCACTATCTCATATGCCACTTTTTCGACCCATCTCAAGTGGTTGTTGTTGCTGTTGCGAGTCTAAACATGAGATCACAATTAATGCTATCTAAACTTAGTGGTTCGTCGTTGGTAAATTATAAGGATACATACTCCACACTAGAAATCTTTCATTTGTACTTTAATTTCGAGACTTCGAATATACTTTTGTACCTCAAATTTTTATAGAAGTCTTTTTATAGGATAACGGGGCTTGAACAATAAGAACTGTTGTCATTTATTGTTGCTATCATTTATTTGAAATCCTACCTTTAGGTAATAATAGTTTATCCCATATGCTTGGCAACGTGATTCATCTTTTCAATACAATATTGTGATATACACACACACGCATATTAATAAAATGAATAATTCCAAACAATAGGCAATGTTGTCTTCATATATACATTTTAAAATGATATAATTTCGCTGCTTTATCATAGTTTTATCCAAAATTTAACACAACATTTAACAATCTGTTGACAATGGAATTAGGTAATAACATTCGGTACAAACTAATTCCAATCTTCCATTCTTATTTTCTCATAGATTTTATTACATTTCTTTTAATAAAAGCCACAAAATTTATTTTTAAATCATAGTTGGGTCAGATGTTAAATTTTAAATAAAATCTGACTTCTTTACGAGAGTATAATAAATTAATATTTTCCGGTAAAAATAATGCAAAAGCCATAAGGCCATTAAGCAAAGATCATGAGATCATTGCCCTGAACCTTGATGCCTTTACGCACTTTCTGCTTTCCCACTTTGTTTCAAATATGAAAATGCCTCTTTATTAACATCCCTGATGAGTTAGAGATTAAAAAAGGCCTTGGAAAGAATTGGGCCATTAAGGACAAAAGGTGTATATGGCCTTCATGCTATTTTTTACCAAAAAAATTGGGACATAGTTAAGCAGAAACTCATCACAGCAATTCAACACGTCTACATAGTTAAGCAGAAACTCATCACAGCAATTCAACACGTCTTTGCCACCAAAATCATCGCTAAATTATGGGGCAGAACTTTAATTTTCCTAATCCCAAAAATTGAGAATGCACAACGTATCACATTTCAGACCCTCTGGTTTATGTAACCACACCTCCCACCTCCCATCTCTCCCTTTCAAAAGCAAAAGATGAGTGACTAATCTAAAAAATTGATATCAGAAAAGCTTTTGATTCCATTGCATGGAATTTTATTGAAAAAAATCCTTGCACTCTATAACTTCTCTCAAGACTTCAGTAACCTGTTACTTTCATATCTAAAAATGGTCCAATACATGCCCATCATTAATGGCTGGAAATCTCAAACTTTTGTTCCTCCTAGAGGAATTAGGAAAGGTGACCCAATATCCCCCTACATCTTCATCTTAGGAATGAAATATTTGAGCAAATTGATTCCAGACAAAATCAAAAGTAAAAATTCGACCCCTTTTAGGTTTTAAAAAAATGCTCCTCACATATCTCACCTCTTTTTGGCGGATGATATCTTGCTTTTCAGCAAATCAGATGTTTGTAGCATAGAAGCAATCCAGGATGTCTTAACAACCTTATTGAAATAAGTGGTGTGCAAATAAACCTAGACAAATCTAAAGCCTGGTTCTCAAAAACTGTCACCTAACAATCCATATCTCTATTTCAAAACTCACTTAATATCAAACACTCTTATGACCTTAGCTTAATCTGGGCTATCCACTTAAACCAAACTATTAAAGAAACAATTTCAATTTTATTATAGTCTAGCTCAACAAGAAACTGCAGGGATGGAAAGCTAACCTTCTTTCGAAGGTAGGAAGAACTACTTATTAATTCTACCATCTCAAATATTTCAAATCATGTCATGAAATCCTTTCTTCTCTTCTCCTCCAAAATATATTAATAAAAATTGATAACAAAACTAGAGACTTAAGCTCATGATTCAAATGTAAAGAAGCTTCACACAATAAGCTGGCGGAAAATTGCCAAACCAAAAAAGCTGGATGGACTGGCAATAAGGAAAGCAGATCATCAAAACAAAACCCATATTTTAAACTTAATATGGAAAGCAAAACATTCTCCAGGAAATATATGGTCTCATTTTCTAGCTTCAAAATATGAAGGAAATCTGCCAAAAAGAAAATCATCCTATTCTTATACATATAGAGGAATCCAGAAGATCCTCCCCATTTGCAACCCTTGCATTAGGAAAACTATTGGGAATATTCATAATATAGATGTGTTGGCTGGGCCCTGCTTCTAAAAATATTGGGTTTGGAAGGTGGTATCATTGGTGCTGATAAGGTACGAAAAGAGAGAGGGTGGGGTTTGTTTCTTTTGGAATCTTCTTTCTTAATCTCCTCTAGGATCAGGTTTTTTCCAAAAAATTCGGAGGAGTGGTGGGCGAAAAATTGTTATGGGGATTTTGGAAAATGTGGTTCTCTAAACTCCGTCGCTTTGGTGATGATGATGTTTTTTGTTTACAGATGGGGAGTAGCTGTGTTGTGAAAAACAGTTTTATTTCTGTAAAGCCAAGCATTCCTAATGGTATATAAAAATTTGAAAATAAAAAAAGATCAAAATAGTTCACATACATCATGGTGTAGGGAGAAAAAATCACCATTCCACAAATTCCTCTCATGAGCAATAATTAACCACTCAGGGATATCTCATAAAAAGTGAATTTTTTTTTCTCAAATAAATTCTCTTTTTGTGAGCAACACCAAATTAAAAAATAGTGATTTTTTTAGTCCCACAAAAAATTGAAACACGTGTAATTAGAAATCAAATATTTGTCACCTTAATCAAATCTTTTTAATATATATAATGATTATTCGAATTCTTCTTTCACCATTCTTGTTTTTCATTTGTCACTGTTCGTGGGATTGAACATGAAATTACCTTGGAATTGTTTTTAACAGCAACCTAAAAAATAAGAATAACACAAAAATAGAAGAAATTAAAAAATAAATTGTGTATTACTAAGTTGATGTTCGAGTAGCTCGTCTTTCTTTAAGTTAATTTCACGTCTCTTAAGGGTTGATTTTGTCATATCATTCAATATAGTAGTACACAGACGTGTTACTTCTAGAATACAATAGTTCATGACTCATTTGTTTAGTTTACAATCCTTGCACAAATTGTAGACAAGACTCTTCTCACACACATTTCTCTACCCAAAGTATTACACAAGTATATATATCTCATATATTTTATCTCATCATTTTCTCTGCCTTTTTTCACTTTCACCCACCCTTTCTTCATACCATATATATATATAAGCTGTGTTTGGCTGGTCCAAAAAGTTAGCTTATAACTTATTTGGAAGCGATACTTTGAATAGCTTATAGCTTATAGCTTATAACTTTTATATTTTTTCCCCTTTTGACCCTTATTATTTTATAAAATTTTCATTATACCCTTAACCCTTTTTCTTTTCTTTTCATCTTGTCTTCTCTGTCATCTGCTTTCTGTCGTCCGTCCTTCTTTGTCCACTGTTCTGTCGTCGTCCATCCTCCGTCCTCTTTATATATATATAATACTATAATATATATAAATATTATATATATATGTATGTAAAATAATATATATATATATATATTAATGAATTTTATATATAATAATTTAAATTAATTTAATTAAGAAATAAAAAATGATATCCACACTGGAACTACATATAAGATGGGATTATTTCAAATACTATAAGATGTTATTTTCAAATTTTATATAAATTTGAATAACTATATATATAAGTATGTAATATATTAAAATTTTAATATTGTATTTGAAATATATATTCAGCGTTAATTTTTAAAATGAATTTTAGGGTATAATATGAATTTAAAATAATATAGTTAAATCATCAGTTGTGCTCTATATATATAGTTATATATATATATATATTGTTTTAGAGATATGGTGTTCACAGGTTTTTTCAAGAAAAATTGATAGATTATTTTAGTAAACGTGAATAATTACGTGGTTGTGTGTTGTGCTGAAATGAAGCCGCGAAAGAGAATGGAAGCACTAGTAACATGGCAGCTTTTTTGTGCGTTGGATCAATGAATATTTAAAGGCTTTGATCAAACTGCCTTCTGACTTTCGCAGGCTAAAGGCAAATGATCCATGGCCAGATTAGATGGTTGGGTTAGGTTAGCCCATAGTTGCAAAATCGCGATTTAACTCCTAAAATAGTTCGATTTTACGTTTCCACCTCCCAAAATCGAGTAAACTCGTACATAAATTCGGAAACTAGTCAAACTTCGTTAAAATCAATCAAAATCATTGAGTTTACTGAGTTAAAATAGTGCAGCTTTTTTTTTTTTTTTGCATTTCAGTGACCCAGCCCAAATGAAATCTGGGTATCCACTGAATCCGGTTTGTTACCCACTGAAGTTGAATCCTAATCTTCAATCTCCTTTCTTTGATCAAATTTAGTCCCCAATTTCATTCTTTGCTGCTCACTGTTGTGCTCCCCTGCTTTTGCTCGGTTTAGCATAGTTCTTGGCTCCTCCCCTTCTCGGTTCTGCAACCTGTGTCGTTCTTCACTGCCCGTTACTCACCTTCTTGGTTCAGCATTGTTCTCGACATCTCAGCTTCTCAACTTCTTCAACCTGCATTATTCTTCATTGCCTGCATTCTCACCTTCCCTATTCTACATTGCTCTCGCCTTCTTGGTTCTGCGTCGTCCTCGTCTTCTTGGTACTTCTTCGTTCTCATCTTCTCGATTATCTTCCTTTCTTGAATCATTTTTGCTATTGATTTTGCTGTTGCTATTGATGTTGATTTTGATTCTCGACTGCCCTTTATTACTGGTTTGTGTTTGAGTCCGAGAAACACAATGGCATTGCTGAGTTATTGGAGATATTTGAAAGCAATCAACATGGGAGAGTTCTAGAGGGTCATGGTCCCATTGCTTTGGTCGATTGGTTGCTGCATTACAATCTTACACTTTCAGGTCACTTGTTTTACTTAAGTTGTTTGTTGAATATTCAACACTAGCTTATCCTGTATTATCTTTCCATCTTTCGACTTAGAATGAATTAAACCCATCCTTCGAAGAATGGTGCTTAATATTTGCTTTTGCGTACTGCAATAGGAAAAAGGAAAGAAGCCATTGATCCAGAAAAGGAAAGATCTCACAAATAAAGAGCGAGATCCCTAAATGAGAAAAACACATTTAATGAATCAAATTAAGTGCGGCCACAACATAAAAAGAAAGAATCAATCACAATATGATGACTTCAGTAAAAAATCATGTGATCAACACTGTGGAAATTTGTTTCCTAATTTAGCATAATGAAGTTTCCTTTTAGGGACCTGATTTGCAGAAAATTATGAAGCATTGATGAGTTGATCTCAAGAGTTTAAGACACATATTTGGTTGAATCACGCCTAATGTTGACATTCAAGCCAAAAAGAATTTATTTCTTTATATAGAGCAATCAACCTTATATATGTGTCACGACCCCTGACCGAGCACGTGATTGGCATGATGGAGGGGACTAAACCGACCACCGTAAGCCTCAACCAACAGGACATTACAGGAGACAACCAAGAAATTGTAACTGAACCACATAATGTGCAATTAGCATTTAATGCATTAGATAATAATTCTTGGTCATTAACATTAAATTCAAAATTTACAGAGATCTATTTGTTTACATTCTAAAAGCCTAACATGCCAAAAATACTACAAATAGATCTTACATTTACTTGTATCAAAGAAACAAAACATGGACATCACATACAACCCATACCAACCTTCACCTACCCCTAATTACAAAGCACAACTAGATCATCAAAAGAATTTAGAGAGGACTCCAAAAAGACAAAATACCCCAGAGCAATTGGGGAGTGGGTATGAAACTACTCGTCACGGGGGTCTTTCTTGGCTACATTGGTATCTGAAAATGTTAAAAGGGGCGTGAGGAAAATACCGCTACTCTAACAACCATGCATATAGAAAACAAAAGAAATGAGAAACGATATCACAATACATATGGAAACATTATCAAGCATAAAATGGTCCCCCTTGCCCTCAGTGATAACCCGTGGTATGGCATAAATCCCCCTTATCCTCCTCATTGTACACTCGGTATCATGAGGCCTCAGCGGGTCCAACGTCTATCCTTATCCTCTAACGTAGTCTTCCATTCCAATAATAAATGAGACAATTTTTAGCATGGATACAATGCAATTATTTATACACACATAGGTGCATGCGTATGGAATCATCAATTACCAAATTATTCACTTTCATTGTAGCCATGTCAATATTCCACATCATGTTCGTGGTGACCTTTTTAACCAAGGATAATCATAAATACATACAAAGGATTTCCATAGGATAACACAACAAAACCATGACGATATGTAATTAATTTCATAGATAAATCCATAAACAAATGAACATATACACTATTGAAGAGTAGAGAATACCCTCATATTGGCTTGAATTTTTATCTTACCGAATTCCCTTAATTTAGATAAGATTTGTAAAACTTAAAAAGGTGAAGAGAGGGCACAAGTTCATACTATAAGCTTATTGACCAAAAGAACAAAGAAAGGGGTCAAAATCCCAATCTCGAGTTAGGCGCGAACCACTTCTGTGGCCATGTGGTTGCCCAGGCGGCTATGGCTTGGTAGCCATGGATGGTACTCAAAAAACTCGAAGAAAAATCCCTTTTTTCCTTTCATTTGACTCTATAAGCACAAGGGTCTCTAATGGGGTGAAATGGGGTGATTGGAGTGCAAAATAATCAACTTTCTTTCAAAGATCCCTTCTACCCTTTCACCATTAATTTGTCACCCTTGCCATTTGTGTCTCACCAAAGGTTTGGCAGCAATATCATATTTCAAGGTAAAATAACTCAATATCACTCCTCTCCATTCAACAAGAGCCCACTTATAAAAACCCTTAAAATTTCCTCCTCAGGTTTGAAGGAATGAAGAAGGAAAAGAAGGATTTTACCTTAGATTGGAATCACTCAAGAGAGCCAAGAATACCAAATGGAGCATGAGTGAGCCACAAGAGGAGTGTCTGTGTGTGAGTCCTTGAGGGAGATAGAGAGACCGACGGCAGAGAGGTAGGAGGAAAAAGTGGAAAATGAGAGTTGTTGGTTAGGTTTAGGTTTTTAAGTGCATAAAGCCAAAAATGCTAACCTTGTCCCTAAATTTCTAGAACTAAAGAAATGGTGCAAGAAATGAAAATAAAATTCTTAAATGATCCACATGCACATGGGACCTTCCCAAAACATTTTCCTTGGCCATAAGAGGAATTTTCACCTCAAACACACTTATGCAACCACAATATTATACTGCTCACAATACAGAAAAGGAACTGATCAGGTTTCACAATTAACCAAGTAAAAATGGAATAGTAAATATAATACTCCCTTACCCATTAGCATAAATGAGACCGAGTTATTACAATATGAGGATCCTTAAGACTATTCATGATAGTGTTTGAAAAGAGGCTCTTCCAATGGCTAGTTCAGAAGAGCTATATAAGCAACATTCCAAGACACTTTTTGTTAGCCCCATTACGTGTGAAAATGTGAAAATCCAATTTTGATAACAACAAACAAATTAAAATAAATTCCTTGGATTACATTGACATATTATTTTCAAGAATTTTGGAAAAGTCAAAAGCAAAAGCAAAAGCAAAAGCTAAAAGTTGAAGACTTTTTATTTTATAGTGCCTTAAGACTTAGAAATATTTCTAAAAGTACTTGAATGACAAGAAAAATGGTTTTAAAGTCTTAAAAATGTTTTTGAATATTTACAAAGGTTGGAAAAGTTTTTAGAAATGCTAGAATAGCTCTACTTGGGTCTTGGAAATTTAAAACTTTTGAAAACTCAATTTTTGACCTTCAATAGGCCACAAATTGATTGCTTGTCAACTAGTTGCTCTTAGGTTGAAAATCCTAAGACTTCCAGTAGGCTACCAATCGACTGCTTGACTGCAAGAAGTCCACTAAATACTCTCTGTCTTAAAATTAAAAATCCTTTTAGTAGCCTACCAGTCAATTGGTCTGGTTACTAGGAACTAATCGACTGTTAAGTTTAGAACTTTCTCAAAGAGGTAATAGAGAGTTACTAATCGATTCTCAAGTACACTATGAGAAAATTGACTTTTAGTGACGACTTTTTGGGAAAGTGGACTTTTGGTGGTGATTATGGTAGTTGCCATTGAAATTCTGGTACTGTCAAATTTTTTTTGGGTGAAATTAACAATAGTTAGACTTTTGGTGGCGACTCCTATAATCACCACCAAAAGTCAATTATTTTTTTTGAAATTAACAAAAATCAAATTTTTAGTGGCAACTCCCATAGGCGCCATCAGAAGTTGGACTTTCAGTGGCAACTCCCATAGTCACCACCAAAAGTCAAATTTTTTTGATGAAATTAACAATAGTCAGACTTTTGGTGACAACTCCTATAGTTGTCATCAAAAGTCATACTTTCAGTGGTGACTACTATAGTCGCCACCAAAAATTAATTTTTTTTTAAATTAAAAAATATCGGACCTAAGTCGCCACCAAAAGTTGGACTTTTAGTAGCAACTTCTATAGTTGTCACCAAAAGTCAATTATTTTTTTTGGTGAAATTAAAAATAGTCAAACTTTTGGTGGTGACTCCTGTAGTCACCATCAAAAGTCAGACTTTCGCCACCAAAATTTAATTTTTTTTTTGTGAAATTAACAAAAGTGAGACTTTTTGTGGTGACTCTCATAATCAGTGGCTATACAATAGTTACCACCAAAAGTCAATTATTATTTTTTTTTGGAGAAATTAACAAAAGTGAGACTTTTAGTGGCAACTCCCCTAGTCGCCACCAAAAGTCAATTTTAATAGATTATATATATATATATATATATATATATATATATATTTATGTATAAAATTATTTTTTTCTTATCTTTTAATATATTAGTAATAATATATTTGCTTTTTGTCAAGTTAGATGTTGTTCTATTTCGATTTTGTGAGGTTTTTGGCAAAAAATAATTTTAACAGTTTATATATATATATATATATATATATATATAATATTTTGCCATTATATAGCACAAATGAACTGGTCGCAAGATGGCAAAATACACATGGTTGAAAGCAAGGGACCCATGTTCGAATCTCAGATATATATGTGTTTGGTTTAATTTCAAATAAACTTGAATATTACTTAATAGAATGGGTCTTAGGTCAACCCGTCAGGACAGTCTGGATCCAATAACAAGGGCTAGTGACTTTTGGTGGCAACTTTTAAAGTCGCCACATAAGGTAACCTTTGGTGCCGACTGAGGTTGTTTTTTGTGAAAGTGGCTTTTGGCACTATTTTTTTTTTGCAACAAAGATAACTTTGGTGGTGATTGTAGTCGCCACTAAAGGGTGACATCTGGTAGCGACCCCTTTATTCGTCACCAAAGTAATAAGTGACTATTTTCTGCTAATATCACTCTTAAATTTTCGCCAACGGATCTTTTACAGTTTGGGCTATTTATATGAGCCAAAGTAGGTGTCAAATCATCAAGAGAAAACATTGTCTTTATTATTGAATCTCTGAAAAAAAAAATTTCTTGCAAATCATTTGCTGATTGGAAACTTTCACTTGTATATCCACTCTTCAAGAGAGATGACTTTGTTATTCCTCATCTTTTTCTGAGTTGTTTGATCAAGGAATGAGTTCCTTGATTTGGAATTTAGGATTAAACATTTTGTAAGGGGGAGAGACGCCCTTGAGAAAGAAAAGACCTCTATGTAGTGACTCACAAGTGCCCAATTGTACAAACTGGTGGTTTATAGTGAAATACTCAAGAAGTTATCTTGAGAATTAGATGTGGGCTTGGTTATAAGCTGAACCAGTATAAATATTGTTGTTGATCTTTTTCTCCCTTAGTCTTTAATTGTTTAAGTCTTATTTTTTCCTTGCACTTCAATATTATTCGTCTTGATCTTACTTTGTTTTTCTGATTTAAAAAGTTTGGCATTGGCTCTGAAATTTTCTTTAACTTCTGACAAGTCTTTGTGAAATTTTTTAATAACCCAACTCACCCCCCTCTTAGGAGCTATCCATTTCTATTAAATGGTGATATAGCTTGGGCTATTTGTCAAGACTTAATAGTCTAAGAGTTTGATACATGGTCAACATTATACTTATTGGAAGTCTAAGATGAAGATGTTCTTTGATGCAATAGACCTTGACCTTTGGGATGTTATAGAGCATGGTCTCTACACTTACTAGGGAGGTTGAAGGGCATACCATTCCTAAACCCAAAATGAATGGAGTGAAGCTAAAAAGAAATTAGTTCATCGAAATGCCAAAACAAAAATGATCATTATTAGTAAATTAAGTCAAGATGAGTATTTTAGAGTCTCTAGTTGTACTAATGCTAAAAAGATGTGGGATACTTTGGAAGTAGCACATGAAAGGACTATTGGAGTCAAAGAATCCAAGATAAGTGCTCTCACCTATAATTATGAAAATTTCAAAATGAAACCCAGTAAGAGTATTTGTTACACTTCGAAAACCGAATGCATGAATTTACATAATTCCTAGGTCTGTGATACCCCATAAATTCCTGAGCAATCATAATATCTACAACTATGCAAAATAATAAATTTTCAAAGAAAATAAATTTACATAGTGCCTTTTACTACATCCCATAACATTAGGAAATACATACAATAAATACATCCGTAAATTACAACCTAAACAAAATGAAAACAATGGGACCTAGGTAGCCTATAGGATTACAGAGTATTTTCCTAGGCATACAATTCAAAATTGTTTTTATGTACCCTCTAAACCCAAAATGGAGTATGTCTCCAAAGCCGCTAAATCTCCAACGGTTTCCCATCGTCCTTAGCTGCTATATTTAAAAAAGATAACCACAGAGGGTGTGAGTTCATCAAAACTCAATGAGTAGATGACTGTACAATAAAATAAGGCACAAATACAAATACCATAATTATAATCATAATTTAAATAAATACCTTTAGCACATATAGGCATGTATAGATACACATATACAAGCATACCCTATTATGCAACTGTAACATGCTATCCTCTCGCGAGTCCACACTCTCGCAACTCATTGAATTGTAATTCAATGAAAATGTGCAAAGGATTTACATTCCCTCAGCCTTAACTTTCCTTTACATAAATTACATACACAGAGTATAATTATGCAACAACCACTTGTTTTTCCTCTCGTGAGTTTACATTTTCACGTATATCTCATTGAGTCATCTCTCAATGTAAATATACTAAGGGTTTACATTCCCTTAAACGTAAATGCTCGAGGTTTGTCCTTAAGGAGTCCATCTATTCCAAAACTACTACTCATCTTATATTTATGGGTCCATCTACCCGTAATTCTCGAGATTCGTCCATAAGGAATCCAACTATTCTAGGACTACTACTTGGCTTGTGCTCATGGTTCCATCTACCCATAATTCTTTTTCTCTTTTCGGCATACACAGACAACCATCACACAATATATATAATCAATAATTCTAAATAAAAATTTATAAAATTCCAAAGTCTAGTGAACACCACTAACTAGGGGAATTTTACTAATTAATATTCTCTTTTGGCATGAATGAGATTTATATTGTACTTGAGCACGTTTTAAATAAAACTCAGTAGTAAGGTCACCCACTCACCTTGATGCTAACAAGGTTTACCATGATATAATCCCAAGAAATAAAGCCAATGAAGCTCCAAACTACCTAGAAACCAAACCCAATCAATAAATAAATAAAATAAAGAAAATTGAAAAAATGGAGAAAAATCCTGCCACTGTAGCGATGGGAGCATCAGGTTCATGTCGCTGCAGCGATGGCCTCATCGCTACAGTGATAGGGCCAACAGAGCATTGCTCTCTGTCTCTTGTTGTTGTAGCAATCGAATTGGACGTTGCAATAATGGGACAACAGAGACCATCATTCTCTGTCCATCTGTCACTGTAGTGACCTAATTGGTTGCTGCAGCGATGGGTAGCAAACCCAAATTCTACAGAATTTTGTTTGCTCTGTTCTTTGTTCCATTGCCTCGCCTCTTGGTTCTAGCACCCCCAAACCTCATTTTAATCAAGGTTTAGGCATCCAACTCAGTGTTTATCATCCTCAAACATGTTTTAACCTAAGATCAACATCAAATCTAACTCAAAAGCCATTTTCTCCTCTAGGGTAGTCATGGAATTCGAAAATGGAGAAGATAGAAGAGATTGAAGCTTACCTCTAGCTTCAACAACCCCAGGAGAGTTGGAAAGTAGCTGGAAACAAGGAATTAATAGGTAGAAATAGAAGAAAGGATTTGGAGGAATTGAGAGAAAATCTTTTTCCTCCTTGCTCCTTTGCCTCTCCATTGTGAAAATGAGGAAAGAGAAAAAGGAAGAAAAAGCTTTAAATAGGGTGGTGGGTCTTGGATGACCCAAGGGTGTCCATACCCGTATGCTCTAAACTTGAGTGGTCTAGATATAATTATTCCTCGATAATTATATAAATTTCACTAAATTTTTTCTTCTTTTTTTTTCTCAATTCTTAGAAAATACCACATTACAAAAAAAAAGACTTTTGGTATTTCTAAAAGTCGCCACCAAAAGACCTTTTTGTGGCAACTAAGTTGCTGCTGAAAGTTTGCAGTTGAAAGGTTTTTGGTGGCGACAAGTTACCCTTTAGTGGTGACTTTAATCGCCACCAAAAGTCTTTTTTTTTTGCCAAAAAAAAAAAATTTCGTGACAAAAAATGATTTTTGGTTACCTTGAGTGGCGAGTTTGAAAGTCGCCACTAAAAGACCTTTGGTGGCGACTAAAAGTCATCACCAAAAGTAACCTTTAGTGATTACTTTCAAACTCGCCACCAAATTGAGACAATTTTAACCTTTTAAGGACTAAATTGAGACACTTGAACTATCAAGGATTAAATTGAAAAAAACTATAATCTTTAAGCGACTAAATCATTAATTTACTTTGAAAGAAATAAAAGAAGCTACACACAATGATGTAACAAGGTTTCCTTCACATCCAATATGATCCCATGGAGAAGGAGAGCATGGATCATCTTGCCATCCTAGATCCAAGCCAGTGGACTGTTGAATAACTTGTAGTGCTGAAACTGGAATAATACAAATTGAAAACACCATAAGTTAGTTAAATTTAGAGTAAATTAGTAATTTAGGCCTTGAAAGTTAATTTTTTTTCAATTTGAACCTTGAAAGATTACATTTGTTTTAATTCGGACATTTTTTTTGCCAAATCACAAAATTTATGATTGAATCTCAAAATTTTCATTACTAAAAGTTACTTTAACAAAAAAAAAAGAATGATCAAATTAAAAAAAAACAAAATTTTTAGAATTGAGACAATTGATCTTTCAGAGACTAAATTAAGTAAACTATAATCTTTTATGGACTAAATTAGTCTTAAACTTATCTATAGTTGAATTTAGAATGATGTGTATGGTGAAAGATGATGTTGAGGAACCTGTGGTTGAAGAAGCTTTAGATGGAATATCAAGCATCTGATATACCTCAAATGCATTGATTTGAGGGTAAAAGTGGATACTCCTGAGTGTTATATTGAGGCTGCTGATTCCCTTTCGTGTGACGTATAAAGCGCTAGTCTTTGAACTCTTGATTTGGAAGTTTGATTTCAGAAGATCACCATTTACGAACACATCAAACGAGGGAAAAAAGGAAGAATCCCAGCAAAATAGAGAACAATGTAGTAGTCCCATAATGCATCAAGGTGGAGGCTATACGTCAGCATCTTCCGCCGCACCAGGACTAGCCCGATTTGAAGCACAGCAACTGGCGGTTTTTCTATCAGACCGGACTCATTAAAGCTAAGTTGAACCTTAAACCCAACTGCAACGTGGAAGGGCCTGAAACTTCTGTCACCATCTCATATTCTATCATATGGATCCAAAGGGTACCTATATGTCACAACCCAAACCTTGAAACCCTTAACTAATAACCCAAAATACAATTCTACAAAAATGCAGATACTTCCCTTTAACTTTGAGCCATTTGCAAACATCGTATTCAGTTTAACCGAACAAGGTATTGGCAAATGACTCAAAGTTGAACAGTCTATATTTATGAACATGATCGTCATGTTATCGCCATAACATGATGGGATGCAAATTCAATACTTACTGGATAGACTCGTTGGTGTGGCCACAGTCGATTCGATAACTCTTCCTTAGCAACTTATTTGAGAAATCTTCCATGCCGTTTGTGTAGGCTCCTTGAGGAAGTGGTCGGATTTCGAGGGACGAAATTACCGGACATCCACCGCTCGGGGTATCAACTAAACAGAAGAGCAGTGTGTCCTTATTGACTATCCATAAAAACTCTTAAGTCCAAGGGTCATCTTTAGCAAGACTTATAGTTGCAGCAATGGCTGTCCCAAGAGAAACAGAGAATGTAGGAGGTCTTCCAAGTCCATCATAGTTCTTGTACACGAATTTCGCTCTAACAAGAACAAGACTTGTTGCATTGTTCACAGGAATCTTGTAGCATTTTCGGCCCCGGGGATTCGGGAAGAACCTGGCCGAGACATTGGACCAGGAGGCACCATTGTTGTAAGTGATGGTGGTTATCTTGCCTGTGGTTATGTAGGCAGTGTCTGGGGACCATGATATGTTTGATGAATCATTGAAGCTGGTTCTTCCACCACAAGACAGACTCAAGAAACCTGTCCCATGAATGAGAAACATTTAGTTGACAACTTGGCTTTACTTGAAAAAATCTGCTCATGCCTTTTGATACACGTGGGATAAAATTTCTGGTTAAAGTTGAATGAAATGAAAGCTTCAAATTGAAGATGGAGTGAGTCATAAATAATGAAGGTGAAATTACTCAGTTGCTTCCTAGAGTTCCATTCAATTTGTAAGTTGGTCCCTATTTTAACAATATTGGACCCAGTGACAAAATTTTAAGCTATAGGGACTAAATTGAAAATAAAGTGAAACTCTGAAACCAACAGAGTAATTCAACAATAAAAGCGAACCACATGGTTTCTAACCATAAACACAACATCAGTTTTCCTCCAGAAACAGAAGCAGAAGCACCAAATGCAGAGCAATGTTTGCAAAAAGTATAGCATTCTCATACAAATTCAATAGACAAATATCAAAATGCTATAATTCTTAGAAAGTGGCTCTGGTATATGAAATAATATAATAATGAAAATTCTGAATGGAAAAAAGAAGACAGATCATATATTGTTCAGAAAATTACATACCATCTTGGTCACAGGAAATAGCAGACCAGAAGCTACAAAGCAGAAAGAAGGCAAGCCATGAGTACCACAAGTCCATGAACTCAGATGTTGCTGTTTGCTTTGTACTACTGTCTTGCTCAGATCCAGAGATAACAAGAAAGACAGTCCAAGTAATAAAATAGGAACAGAGTGTTGGAAAGAAATGAGTTATGAATCATGATCACCATCTGGAAAAAGACGAATGAGTGAAAGTCTATTGAAAGAGACAGGACAAAGCTTGAAGGAAGAGAAAAAGAACAGAAAAATAAGGCAAAAGTGGATCTTCCTTTCGAAGGTGACAAAATCATTGAAGGAAGAATGATGAAGAAAGAAAATGTGTCAAAAATTTATGAAAGAGGACAAAGGCAAAAGGAGAAATGACTGAGAATTAAAGAAGGCTTGTAGAGGCATAGGCCATGGTTACAGTTAGTTATGTTGCAATCATACTACCACAGCCTTTACTACTACAGTGGAGTCTTCCTTGTAAAAAGGTCTCCATACCTTCCTCTTTTTTCTTTCTTTTTTGGGTGGACGAAGAGATAAATTGTTTGTCCTTTTATGAAAAATAAATTTAAAAATGATCTATGAGTTATTCACTAATTATTTTGCGTAAGCAAGATCTTGAATACGAGTATTACGTAAATATAGACTTTACAAATATTTTCATATTAGTATAATATTATCTATTATCTATTTTTAACTTAAACTCTTATAAATTTACTTTCAGACATTATCCAAAAAACTTTACACTAATGAAGATATTAACTATATTTATGAACACATAATCCTCTCCAATTTTAATCGATGTGGGACTTTGTTTACACATTCTAATAACGTATTTTGCGAAAGAAAAAAAAGGATTAAAAAAGCATTACACTTCTATGGTCTAGATTAGTTGGAAACTAATAAATTACCGAATATTAGTAGATTACTGTCAACCTTTGCTTAGTTTGTTAGTTTATTGTCCTGCCCTTTAGTCATTCAACTGAAATTGTAATCCTAATAAAATTTTTAAATGGACCTAAAAAGAAGGATTAAAAATTTTCCATATGGTAATAACTAGCCAAAAAAGCAGTTTGAAAAATTCCACTTACTTTTTGCAATTTAACTTTTATAATCTTGTGGGAAGTTGCTGATCATCATAAGCACAAGCATTAAATTGTAATGTTAGGTAACTTTTAAAGATTGACAATGTTTGCTTAAAAAAATTCAAGAAAATATTTGAACATTAGAATTTTTTATACTTCGTAACACAAAAAATCGTATAATATAAATATCTCTGAGGAAGAAAGATTACTTTTTAATATAAATTGGAATCTCTATCCGTTCCACTTGTAGCAAAATTTTGTAAGTTGAGAAGGGGAAGTAGAACGTTGAAACTTGTAATCTCATTAGTCCATGCTTAAAATGCAAGTTTTCACATCAGTATTAAAGCAATCATAAGTACTTCCTTTTATTTTTTTAATTTAATTCTTTCTAAAATTTTTAGGGCTTTGCTTTCCGCTTCCTACAAATATGCACCATGCCATGTTTGTGCGTAAAGAAACGTAACTTCTCAAGGAAGCCCTAGTCAATGGCAGGAGGCTGTCCTACATATATATATATATAGATAGAGAGAGAGAGAGAGAGAGAGAGAGAGAGAGAGAGAGAGAGGATATATTTAGCATAGTTTTAGATGAGGATATATTTAGCATAGTTTTAGAAACTGGCCTGGTCATTAACCTAAATTAATCTTCGGACCACTAAGTCACTGGTTTAACTGCTGAGTCGTCGGCTCAATTGTCGAATCAGAAAAAAAAAATATTTATATATATTTGTATATATGATCATAAATAAATATTAAAATATGTAAAATAAATAATTTATATGCAAATTTCATAATCAAAATATCTTTAAAATGTATTTTAAAGTAATTTTAGCACACAAATATCATATTTAATAAATAAATAAATGAATGAATAAATATAATCTTTTATAGTTATATTAATAAATTGTAAAAATACAATTAAAAGTAATGTATTTTTAAATATCTAATGGTTATTTTGTTGTTTTTAACTTTATATGATATTATAAAATTTGTTACTAATATTGTTCAATTTTTTGTTGGAAAAATAACATTTTAATGAGCTTGATATTTCAAAAGAGTTTTAAAAAAAAGAATAAGAGAATTTTAATTGCTTTTAATATTTTGTAACGGCTATTTAATTAATATTAATTGTCAAGTTTTAATAGTAATTAATAAAAAAGGTTACGAAATATTAATTGTTATTAAAAGTCTTTTATGTCTATGTCTTTTACCGTTACATTTTTATGCCTATAAAAAGGTTCTTTTCCTCTCACTTTAGATATGGAGATAACTAGAAGTTGTCTTCTCTCTTCTTTTCTTTCTCTCAAACTTTCTGGGTTAAATGTTTTATTTTCTACTATTCTGGCACCTGAGTGTTCCAGTTCTTGAGAGAACACTCAGAAGGGTCTTTTTAATCCTGGAGGAAGTTCTGTAGACGCAGAATATTTTCTGTAGTCGCGGAATAATTTCCTTAAGGATAGTGTCTCTTAAAAGACGCGACTCAGGCTATGTTGGTGACGGTAACTTTTTACAACAATCTTAAGGAAATTAAGATACCGATGCTGGCACAGTCGCACCTCGATTGTTTTCTTAAGGGACACCGGTAATATATTTATCAACCTTTGTTGATTTTAATTACATGGTGTTTTATATTAGAATTTAATTTTTCCAATTTGCTAGCTACATATATGTTGTTGGAATATTGTTATAAAATATCAATTTTCAAGATAATTATAATAAGTATTTTATAATTATTCGTTAGAAATCGTGGGCGTTAATTATTAGTATATCAATCAATACAACCATTGGCCACTTATGTGTGTGTCTATTGTAATTTAAATGTGATACAATGGTGTGTTAGTGTATTCATATATAACTGTGGACTCCCAATTTATATATATATATATATATATTCTAATATTAATGTCTCATTATCAGTTTTAAATGGTGGCCTTTCTAATTCATGTTGCTTCATGCTATTTCCGTTGGCTTTGATTCTTTACGTTTTTTTAACGTTGGCACAACAATTGAAGTAATGTTCATTCACTTGAAGTTGATACGCAAAGCTCTTAATGCTTTTATTCATAAAAACCAATGGAAAGAGCATAAGGAAACCGCTATATATATATATATATATATTTTTTTTTTTTTTTTCTGATGATTGATAATGGAGAGTATGGAATGCACACTATATGTAGAGAAGAAATGTGTGTATATACATATATAAATGTTGGTTTTAACTCCTTCAGTTTATTTTCGATGGAAAGAGATTGATATATATATATATATATATACATTGCCATTAATTTTTGGATTCAATGCCTTGATAACATGAGTTTTATATTGACTTACGCTGGAATATATTATTGAAATCAATCCTTGGGTTTACAGCTTTAATACTCATGTTATGGTATCCAATGGTTTTGGACAATGATGAAAAGAATATAAAAGCCAAATATGTAAGTGTATTTGGGACTGTGGAGATACGTATATACATATATGTGTGTATGTTGTGATGATTGAAAAATATAAGAAGGATGGGAGCAATGACATACATATGTAGACGTGACTTTGTGTCTGTAGTGTAAAAAATAAAATATATATATATATTTATGAGATATATATTTGTGTGATATTTTGGAATTTAAGTATATGATATTTTTGACACTTTATTTAAAAGAATTTTTCACTATATGAAATACATATGATGAGGCATGTTGATACAAGACTTTAGCTTTGACTATATATTGTCTTTTGTATCTACAATATTTTACAAATTCTTTTAACTTGGTTTGGAAAAATTCTTTTAAAGTAGATTGTGCATATATTTATATATAGTGTTTTTATTATGTGGAGCAAATATATATACATTGAGTGAAATTATTATTTGCTATTATTTTTATGAGCACAACTCATAATTTTTAGAGTTCTAATTTTGAGTGATCATGAAGTGACCAATTTTGCTCATTAAGCAAATTTGTGCAATGGTGATTTCTTCTCCTTACATCATGAGGTATGTTACACTATTTTAATCTTTTTCTTTTTGAGAATTTATATTAATAGTAGGGGCAAGAGGAAAAATATTTTTGGATAATATTTTTATAACAACAAGTGGGGGATGTGTGTTGTTATGTAAGTATGTTGTTATAAAAATAATACAAGTTTTGGTAAAAATATTTTTTGATCAATAGTTAATGATATTGTGGTTTAATAGAAATTATGGGTTCATTTTAAGCTTTTGAGAGTTTTATCTTGGAACATGATTTTTGTAGATTTGTGATCAAATTTGAAGATATTGGCATATAAATTTTGGGCCAATTATATATATAAATTGGAATTAGCATTTTCTAGTTCCAATCCGTGATAACTCTTTAATTGTACATAGAGGTACAATGTTGTTGAGTTATTGGTCACAAATGAGATTGAAAAGTTCTAAAATAATTCTGTGAAATTATTCTCTTGAAAAATAATATTATATGATGGATGAATTTAGATGCGCATATATGTTATGCGTTTGATGCCCATCTATAATAATTATAAGGTTTTGTATGAGGTTTCATATGAGTTGTGTAATCATACTCTAATAAATTTAAAAATGTGGGGGTATTTTGCAAAGTTTGTATTACACAACTATAAGAAAAATAAATTAATTATAAAACCTTAGTTATTATGTTGTTAATATTTTCTCTTCGTAATTACTGGAAATATTTTTTTAGTTAAAGATGGATGTATATATATGTGAAAGTAATAGATGATAAGGATGAATATTTGTCTATATATGTGTGATGTAGATGTTACATAAAGTCAAATATTCCTTTACATCTAGTGTTGACATGAAAGACATAGGTGAAGTAAATGAGATTTTGGAATTAAAACTATAAGGAAAGGTAATGGTATTTTACTATCACAAGAACGTTATGTTCAAAATTATCTTAAAAGTTTGATCATCAAGATGACAAACTGGTGAAAAATTCCTTATGATTTTTAACACTCAGTTAAGGAAAACAGAGGAGAGTCTCTGTTTTATTTAATAAACTTTACCTAGCCTGACATATCATGTGTTATGTGTCAGATGAGTGTCGATATGTACACAATTCCAATAAAAGAGTTGAAAGGTATCGTAATTTACGATATCATATAAAGTGGATTTCCCATTGTATTAGAAAAATATAATAATGTTAACTGAATCTTTGATTCAGATGAGATAAAATTCACTAGTGGTTAAAACCTCACCCTGGGTGGTGGGACGTTATTTTGGAGAGAACAGCCATACAAATTTACAGGTTCACTATAAAATCAGAGTTTAGTGCTCTGGAGTTGGCTAGAAACAAGACTAAGTAGTAGAAAAACTTCTTAACAAATTTTTTAGTGGGTAAGAGCCCAATGATGTCAGGTTTTGTGTTTTGTGATTGCCAAGTGGCAATAACCATTGTAAAGAACAAACTTTCAATGGTAAGAGTAGACACTTGTGTTGAGACACAAAGTTATCAAGCAATTGCTAAAAAAATGAATTTGAAGTATACTGATCAGTTTTGTAAAGTCAAAAGTGAATTTGGCCAATTCACTAACTAAACATGCATGTAAGAAGGAAATTAGTCCTTCACACATCGAAAGGAATTGGACTTAAGCCAAAATGAAATTAACAGCGGCGGGAACCCAACCTTTGTGATTGGAGATCCCATGAAAAAGGTTCATATAAGTAATAATAAGTCGTCTGTTAATTCTACTAGTACTATATTCTTAGTCCATTTCCTATGGTTATGGTGTTAAGTGTGAAAGTGCTAGAATGCATTGACTTGTGGGTTGAGCGTAAGCTCTTTATGATCTTCATAGCCCTACATTAAGGGTGATGTATTCATTGCAGATACACTTGATGAAGTCACCTATATGAGTGTGGAGTGGGGCCGCTCCCATGAGATCGTGGCGAAATCTCTAGAACACTCTTGAATTCTAGGCACGCGCACGGCCGAAATAACGCGCACAACGGCGTTAATAGCAGAAATGTAGGAGGTGAGATGCGACTCTTAAGGTCACTATCTTACGACTAAGAGTATGTTGGTTCATAGAAGCTATATGCTTCACTGACTACTCTGTAAGATAAATCTTATCGGTCTAGGTCTAGTTCATAGTCTAAAAAGAGACACCGGATTAATGCGTCTACACCCATACGTAACCCAAAAGTTTTTTTTTCAAAAATATCTTTTGAAATATGTGGGGGATTGTTGGAAAAACATCATTTTAATGCGCTTGATATTTCAAAAGAGTTTTAAAAAAAAAGAATAAGAGAATTTTAATTGCTTTTAATATTTCGTAACGGCTATTTAATTGATATTAATTGCCAAGTTTTAATAGCAATTAATAAAAACGGTTATGAAATATTAATTGCTATTAAAAGTCTTTTATGTCTATGTCTTTTACCGTTACATTTTTATGCCTATAAAAATGTTCCTTTCCCCTCACTTTAGATATGAAGATAACTAGAGGTTGTCTTCTCTCTTCTTTCTTTCTCTCAAACTTTCTGAATTACATGTTTTATTTTCTGCTATTCTGGCACCTGAGTGTTCCAGTTCTTGAGAGAACACTCAGAAGGGTCTGTTTAATCCTGGAGGAAGTTCTATAGACGCAGAATAATTTCTGTAGTCGTGGAATAATTTCCTTAAAGACAGTGTCTCTTAAAAGACGCGATTCAGGCTATGTTGGTGACGGTAACATTTTACAACATTTTTATGATTTAAAATCATTTTAGATAATATAATAATATAAAATACATAAAATAATAACATTTATGTTTCAAAATATAATTATTATTCCTATATATATATATATATATTTTTGACACACTTATATGATAATTATAGTTTACTTCTTTTATGGTTAAAATGTTGTTTTTTATCTATGAAGTACTAGATTGAAATCTAAAATAAACAAAAACTTTAGACCCATGTCACTCGGTCGGGGTCAACTAGATCTTGACCGTGTTATACTTTGAGCCATTAGTTTCTAAGTCGATCCGGTCAGATTGGTTCGAGTCCAAAAACTATGATATTTAATTAGTGGAATGGTTTCATATAAAAAAGAAAAAAGAAAAAAAACTGTTGTTACACATAAGTCAATGATTCTCTAACATTTTAATATATGTTGCAAAAATTTTCTGTTCTACTTTACTTTCAGTCAAATCAATTAAATAAGAATAATTAAATTAATAATATTTAATATGAAATTGTGACCTTTTTTAATATAATATTAAAAATTATTACTTAATTTTATCACTCGAAGGAATTTATGTTGCAAATAAAATTAATTTTAATAATAAAAAATAAATCATTGATAAGTTGAATATAATATTTAAAATTAGAAGAACAGTGAAGTGTTTTCTAGCTAAATTGCAATAAGAGTTTGTATAATTTATTATCCTGTGTATAATTATGTGTGTTTTACTGAATGAGTGACGTGTTACATAATGGTGCATTATAGTTTAACATTTTGAGGACTTAAATGTTGAGTCAAACTCAAAATTAATTGATTGTAATTGGAATAATGAGGGACACTGATCAAAATTACACTTTACGTCAATTGAATAATCAACACTTCTTGTTTAGCAGTTTAAGGGAACATTTGTTTTATTTATTTATTTTAAAGATTGCATTTAATGACAGTTTGAATATAATTTGTTCAGATTTCAATTATTAAGTATATATTTTTTTATGTGTTTAATTACTCTGAATACATGCACTTGGATTTGCTCCTACATGTGATCCCATCTGTTGGATGCTACGGTTGGGATTTGTTTTTACATTTTTTTTATTTTTAAATTACATTTGCCATTAGATTTAAAGATATTTGGATCAAATCTAATAATTAATAAATTTTTAAAAA